>JANTCA010012892.1:0-26564 GCA_024741275.1 Chironex yamaguchii | reverse complement strand
ATAGATAGATAGATAGATAGATAGATAGATAGATAGATAGATAGATAGATAGATAGATAGATAGATAGATAGATTTAGACCATTCTTGAACAAATTTTACTGCGTAAATGATATAAACTTTACATCGGCAAATTTAATAGAAAACCAGGCTAACGTTAACGTTATTGATTGGAAATTGATTTAAGGTTCTATTTTAATCATTGATGAGTGTAATCAAATTACAGGTCAAAACAAAAGATATCATGTCACCATTGACACGACAGCACAAGATAACAAGGTCTAGTTTAGTACTTTGTCTATTTTTTACAAACATGCGATTCTAATTTTTATCAAATAGTTCCCGAAGTAAGTCACTTTAGCTCAACTGCACGGAAAAGTTCCAATCGCAAAACAAAAACTCGTGAAAATTAAAACTCTAATTAGATTTGATTGTATCGACGAGCAAATCTTGTTTAGAAAGGCATAATATTCACAAAAATCGTCATAGGTGCCGCAGAACAAGCAAACAAGATAAATAGGGAAGTGTAACAATAAGCTATCCGTAGTATTTGTACTGACAAGTCGACCGTGTCTTGTTGTGACTCAGAGTTTTAATTAATTATGAGACTTCAAGTCAAGAACTTTTCAATAACTTGCAGGATCATTGCCATAAAAAAGATCAGTTCAGAACAGATTCTTCAGCAATCTTTCCTCAACATGGACTTTTTTACTGATATAATGTTAAGAATACATTTATGTGTTTCACTAATCTAACGTTAAGAGTACAATTATGTAATATACAAAAGTTTGTATTAGAAAAATACAGCGATACTTGGTTTACAATACTTAATCTATTCCTTGGAATGAAACTCCTGTGATAGATATTTGTATTTGTATTTCCACAAAACATCAACGATTAGAATTTAATGGAGAAAAGATAGGTGTATCTAACATCTCATTATCCCTAAATTGTAACAAAGACAAGGAATTAAGGCCAGATTTTCTACTTAAGGCAAAAGTCTCTAATAACGCTCATTCAAATCTCTTTACAGAGTCAAGGCCTCTATTAAGCTAACAGTTTATTTTAAATATATTTTGATAAAGTAATGTTTGACATTATTAGGGCAATCTTTGTTTGCAAGCACCTCATTTTCTCGAATAAAACACTGTTGGATTCCTCAAAGCGTATACTAGAAATTATATTCAATACCATGATACTAACAGAACATTATTAAAGGCAGTCTGCTTAAAGTTTGAAGAAAGCGAACGTGATGGAAGTGACTCAAGTTACAACGTCTATTGATAAAAAATGCATTTGTGTTAGTCAATACTAAAGATTCTTTGAATATGAGTTAATATTTCAACCAATCGATTCCTCCCTAAAAGGCTATTATTTAGAAACACTACCTTGCTGTTATCATATAATCATATTTTGTCAGTAACTGCTGATCTACGCTCTATGATGATTATTAGCTATGTTCTACTAACTGCTGATCTACGCTCTATGATGATTATTAGCTACGTTCTACTAACCTGCTATTAAGTTTAAGGAACAAAACGTTCGTAGACGTAAATGGGATGGCCTCTCGCCACCAAAAACTGTGCCCAAAACTAAACATTTCTATGACATTTGATTAAAACAGGGCTGATAAACTGCTTATATTAAAGATGTATATTGACCACAGAGAGAAGACTGCTTAACAGTACGCGACATGAAGTTTAGTTCATACATAGCACCTTGTGGCAGGAAACCGTTCTTATCTCGTTGCTTGCAACATGTTTATGTCAGAGTGATAAAGCTATAGAATTTTAAGCGATTCGGAAACAGTTTACATGGATTAATACAACTGCTTACCCCAGTCATAGAATCTTTGTCCTTCCATTAGACATGTTTCATAAACTTAAACCGAAATCTTGCCTCAAGTATGAAATTGACGCATTGAGTTTCCCAAATTATTAACTTTTGTTTCTAGTGACAATGTAAGAGAATTCAGTTCCCTATATCGAGTCAACATCATGTCGCCTTTTTGGTGTATTAGTGTGTTTTAGATATCGTTACAGTTGATTCACTACAAGTGTAGCATATCATTATTTTAAGCCACTAGCCAATAGAGCTATAGTTGAAGCTACGGATGGATAAATTATTTATTATCTTAAGCTTTTGCTATATAATTTATCATCTTGTCCATTTTTGCAATGAAAACGACTTACCTGTTATCATATTTCTACATATGTGTCCTGGATTTTTGGTCTGATGTAGTGTAAAAGATTGCTTTTGAGTATTAAACTACAAGAAACTAAATGAGCATTGAATGATTTTAAAGACTAGATCGACGTCAAAGAAATAGATCACACACCTCTAATTGGAGAGTTTATCACAGCGAAGTCTGTTTCTGAAACAACGAGCTATGCTTTGACATCTTTTGTCGCATTTTTTGTGAATTTTCAGGCGGCCTTCTGTGTTGAAATAAATGATCAAGCATTTGGAAAAGAACGTTTAGTAGACCGAGACAATTTTTTCAGGCAAAAAGAACCATATGAGATATACCGCAAAACCTTTGTCATCTAAAGGTCGTTTGAGCAAGGCATGCCAGAATAACATAAAAGCAAACTAACAGGCATAAATTATCGTCAATAACAGTGCAAATACTATAAAATGACATCCTACTATTTATTAAATTCTAGTAGCGATCTCTATGTGCAATAATACTCACATCTAGATTGAAATCATGGCAGCAGAGAGTACTGACCCTTTTACTCTTTGTGCGCAGTTTGAACTTCCCTAACTTCGAGCAGAATACTCAAAGTCCATGTTCTACTGTTTTCTAAATAAAACTGACATTCAGCTGCTTGATTCTTTATTTTTTGACCTTTTACCAATGTTTTGATTTAGCATATCGTACGCTTGTAGCTTTATACAGGAATTTTCAAAGATCCATATCATTTTGTAGATATTTGAGCCTCATAAATGGATAAACAGTTTATCTTGGATAATATTTCCATTCCAAACGTGTGGTTAAATTACAACGTTCATCCGAAAGATAAGATCTTCTTAGTACTTCCTTCTTTTGAAATTTTTGTTCGGCATTTGATAATGTAATTAGCGTTGCCGATTCAAGATGCAAAAAAATACAAAATAAAACGTGTAAGACTCGGTACGTCTTATAAGTGTATTACCAATAATAGGGGTTAGTGAGAATAACGTAGCAGTTCGTGGTATAAGTAGTATATTGATCTACATCTCTTTGTATTCTGACCTTTAAAGCTGATGAAATCCAAACACTTTAACATTTTCAAACAGTATATAACCTTATTTCTAGTGATTTGTTATAACCTTATTTCTATGTATTTTTTGTAGAAGGGGAAAAGTATCACGTTCCAGGTTAGAGTCAGGATTTAGACATGCAAATAGTTTCAGCAACGTGTTAGGATCTCGTCCAAACAATCTTTGAGCAAGAATTGTCTAGAATTTTTCTGTGCAAGCTTGAAAATATGTTGGTAAAGCAAACAAGCATTTCCTAACTCGTGCTGAAGAGCATTTGTTGCCTAATGGTAACCACTACATCCACAGACATTTGTCATGAAAATCAGTTCGCATTGCTATCATAGACCCTGCTTAATCTACGGATCGGTTAAAAATTATAGGATCCCTTCACATTTCCTTGGCTAAAGCCTCTCTTAACAAAATATCTATTTCAGGTCAATTTCACCGTCTCATGCTAGTTTCTTTACTTTTGCTATCTTATTTTTTCTCTCTATTCTACGATCTTGTTTCCCCTATTAGTTTTGGATTATTGTCGATTTACTGTTCATCTGTTCTCTTGAAAAACAACAAAAACAACGAGAACCGCCCTAACCACCCGTGTTAAGTAACGTTATAGACTCTTCTATATTTTTTAATTCGAATAGTTAGCACTGCAATGAATGCCAACTGAAAACAACTGCCGAAAAGCAGAAGCATTTTGTGGATTAAAGTCATTTTTCTACTCAAGCAATAAGCCATCCATAATACCTCTTGATTATTTCCGTCTCTGTGGTGCTGAAAAGATATCCGAACAATATTCTACAGCACTAAGAGATTGTCTACAGTAAGACACAAATTATCACTTATGCATAGTCGAGGTATTAAATTGTACGACTTTGGATTCAATAACCTTAAATCCGAGAATAATGGTTCGCATTCACGTCTAGACATATCACTCTGAGGTCCCGTCCACACGTATCCAGATTTTTTTTAAAACTCAACTTTTTTATCCGTTTTCAAAAAGATTTGCATCCACATGTATCCGCGAATACGGCGTTTTCGAAAATTTCCACTTTGGAGAGCGTTTTCAAAAAGTTGCGTTTTACGCCGGATACATGTGGACGAAAGCTGAAAAACGGATGAAAAAATGCGTTTTCAAAAAAATCCGGATACGTGTGGACGTGGTCTGAGCAGTATTAACTCTTCAGCGACAACGACATCGGATTCGCGCTTCTCAGATCATGAATAGGCGTTTTTGAAGGACAAATGCACTTAACACAGAGACCTTGTAGATTGTCATGATAGCAAATATACTTGAGTATAAAAAACCCGTCAGGTACAGGCCTATTAAATGCATAGCTGGAACCAAATGTAAAATTTTACTTCTAGGCAATGCCTGGGTCCAACAACTGCAAATTCGATGCCATTTCTTCTCCGATTAACAGCTTAAAAATCTTAGTCACTCATCGTAATGTCTGTCTGTTTATGTGTTAGTGCCATGTGTCTACAAAATATGCAGATATCAACGTTTGCACTACTATAAGACAATAAGTATCAAAAAGAAAAACAGCCCACCTAAGTTTTCAACTTTTATTCTGTCAGACTGTCGTCACTTATTACGCCAGAAGAAACAAATCCTACTCGAAGTCCAATAGGGTCGGTCCCTGGTTAGTTGATCAGACCGCTCCAATGTTTGCAATCTCTGAAACTTTATTATTTCAAGACTTTCAAATAAACTTACCATTATAACAGAAATGTGGAGTATATGGTAATTCTTCCTCTCAAAAAACATCTTATCACCGCTGCTCTTTTCTACGATTTTCTATCTTATTCTCAGATCGCTAGGACACATTATCTTTCGCCACGATACCCAAGAACAAGGCCCTTGAGCAAGTGTATATTCAATACTACAAAATAATGAACATTTGGCGAAAAATTGTTTCCGATACATGACATACCGTAAATCTTGAACTTAAGGTCGAATCTGCGCCTTGTCAAAATTTATAGTGCAGATGGGTGTTGAAATAAGCTTAAAAAGTACCCTACTGGGAGAAATAGCTCAAAGAAGAAGCCAGACAATTGAAAATCGTTTCGCAAAGTAGACCAAATTGCGCTTTTTGACACTTATTTTTAGTCTCTGTCAGCAGATTAACGGACATCCGTGATCAATTTATTATTGTTAGCAGAAGAAAGGAGTAAGATATAAAAAAGAATAATAACTGTAAGGAGTTGGTAAGAACTCTTCTTATACTGACATCCTCAAAAGATTGATAAACTTTTAGAATAGTTTGAGAAAGTGCCTAATTTTCGGCTGTTCCCTCTATGAAATCTTGTTCACCAAGGAATTTAAACCTCAATCCACAGAAAAACTCACGTCTGATTGATATCAAAGCAAGTTAAGAACAGTTTAAGGCCACAGAATTTAATTTTACCATCGATAAAGATGAGAATAGTCTAATAACAATAGTACTTGCAAATTTTTAACACGCACAAGGGAAGAAAGATTGAATTAAAGATTATCCCTTTTAAATTTTCGAGTTTTGGCATTTGAATGCAGAAACATGATCCTGCGTAAGAAAATGTAATAAGAAATACGGTACTCGTATTTGGAAGGGACTATGATGTAAGGCTCATCTGAAGCCGTGTTGAACAACTTCCCAGAAAGACACAAGAGGTCTCGTAGGTAACTAAATATTTATTTAAAACTAAATCGTTTGCAGCATTTGCTGTAAGCTAAGTACAAAATGAAACTCCGCTCCAAATAAAATAGAGACAAATTTAAAGTTAATGGTGTACTTCTCAACTTAAAATATACAGTAATCAAGCTCTCTCTTCTCCTCTTCTACAAAATCGCGGTCATTGTCATCGTCATCATGTCTTTTTCCTCCACCTGTCCCACATCATTATTGGCATCATCATTATCATCAATCGTCATTATTGACCATTATTATCGTAAATCGATATCAATCATTATCATCAGCAACCATTATTACCATCAACCATTATCGTCATCAATCATTATCGTCATCAATCATTATCATCATCAATCATTATCATCATTAATCATTATTATCGTCAATCACCAAGTTCCATTTTCTTTATACAAAGTAAAAACAAATTAAAAGTTAATCCTATATTCCCCATCTTAAAACATATCACAATTAGGACCTTCCTTCTACTCTTCAGCATAGTTATTGTTACCATCTTCCCCCTCATCATAACCATCGATTATTATCATCGTCAATCATTGGCATCATCCATCTTTATAACCATTAATCATCATTATCAATCATTCTTGCCATTGATTTTCATCCTCATCAATAGTCATCATCAATCATCATTCAGAATGCTCATTATCATTTACAATCCTAATCTTCAGTCGGAGCAATGTCAAAAAATTACGATCACTATCATCATTAACACTAATATTATTATTGTCATAAAACCTCATCATCTTCATTGTCTTTGTCATTCTCTTAGCAACAGCAAATATATCTAACATCATCGCATGTTTATTTAAAACGATTTCAAAATAGCCAAAAATCCTTATATTTCTACGGATTTAAACTTTTTACCTCCACTGGCAGATTTATGAGCTTGACGCCAAACTTTTAATCATGAATATCATTACAAATCTGATGTCTTTCTTGGAAGGACAATAATATTCCCAAATACGTTGGCATACTCATCATGCACTTTTTCCATTGATATCGATATCTGTTTACTGTTCACTTTTGTAACTTCTGTTTGCTACTGCAAACACCGAGGTTAGATTTACGCAATATTAAGGTTGTCGACGGAGATTGGAGAAAATTCTTACCTTTTGCCTCTGCTTTGTATCCTTCAAAACATGGCTTTGGTTGACCTCGAAAATTTAGAGATATTTATTTGAAGCGAGGAAGTGTACACACTGAGAGCTACTGCAAAACTCATATTTCCTCACGTGGCCTTACTACGAAGTCGCTTGCTCGATAGCAGCTGATCACATTGGAGACATATGGAAACAGACGGGCAAAATCTTTTTAAGATGAGCCTTGCTTTGCTAGCTTGCATTGTTCTACAAAAGCTTCATATAAAAAGTGAATTAAACTAGCAAATGTTACTGATAAGATAGTTTTATCTCGTTTTCTTTATTCAAAGTTACACCGTACTAATGTTTAGGTTGTCGAAATCTGTGTAACACCTATGTAGTGCTTTTTAGAGGGGGAAAACGACTGAATAAACACAATCTTGAATCCAAATAGCACGAACATTCTCTAAGGCATTACTGGACTGAAAATAATAAGGGGTTTTTTTGTGATTTTGTATGGTATACATGGGAAACGCAATGGCTAACTAAGGACTGATGTTTGGCTTGTAATCTATGCAGTAAAGTTTGTTCTAGACAAGCAACTGATTTTAGTATACGGTGTTAGAGACAAAGTGAGAGTAACAGTGACAAGACTGAGGTTTCACTACAGTAAAAGACTGAGGTTTCACTACGGTAAAAAAATGAGGTTTCACTACAGTAAAAGACTGAGGTTTCACAGTAGTCAAAGACAGTACTTGAAAGACCACTGTGGCGTTAATTAAGACCAAGGCAAACAAAGCTGGACTAAAATATCAGTATCACTTTAAGCGTAAGCAAAACTTAGCAGGCCAAGGCCTATAGTTTTAACAAAGTTATCGTTTTCTAAAACACCCTTTTGTAAAGTCTTTAATCTGTCTGGATATGTTTAATAGAGTAGAGAGGCAAAACTAGAAATAGGTACCTAAACCTGGGCCCAGGTATGGTGACATCAGCTACATGATGATGATGATGATGGCGGTGGTGATGATGATGATGATGATGGCAGTGGTAATGACGATGGTGATAATGACGATGGTGATAATGATGCTGCTGCTGACGACGATGATGGTGGTGATGATGATTGTGATGATGATGATGGTGATGATGATGATAGTGATGATCATGATGACGATGATGACTGTGGTGATGGTGGTGGTGGTGGTGGTGGTCGTAATGATGATGATGATGATAACTATGCTGCTGCTGACGACGATGATAGTGGTGATGATGATTGTGATGATGATGATGGTGATGACGATGATGCGGCCAATGCTGCTGCTAATGACGATCCTGATAGTGATGATGATGATAACGGTAATGATGGTGATAGTGATGATTATGATGATGAATATTTTATTGTTTTTTTATATCCAATCTAATATTCATTGAATGTCAGCACGTAACTTCCAACTTTAGTTATGTCTAACTGAATGTTACAATAATTGGTTGATTTCTTTATCAAATTAAGTTTCGTTTTGCTATGGAACTGGAAAAGTTACTTTATTATCGGTTCACCAGTTCTGCTCTTTGTTCACTAAATTGGTTCAAAGACAAAAAGAATATTTTTATGGAAAATATCTAAGATGCATGAAATGGAGAGGAAAGACACATAAGAATCTCGTAGTTTCACCAAAAACCTAGTGATGACCTGATCTACAGAAAACAGCTGCCTTTCTGGAAGAACAAATGGATGAAACTGTTTAGAACTACAGGGGCTGACTCTTGACATCTCGCCAAAATAACCAATATCATTTCAACACATTTCAAATGTCTTATATAATAACGTAAACCAATCTTTAACTCTTAAATCGATATTAATATGAAAGTGAGTTCTCTTGGGTATTAAAAGTTTGGACTTGATCGTTATCGATTTTCTTATACAAGCAGATGATTGAAGTATGGTACCAAACAATGTGTGATTCAGTTATGCCAAATACTGGACCGACTACAGCAAAGTTGCAGAGGATGAGACCAAAATGCTAATCAGTTTAAAAGCTCATAAAACTAAGTATAAAAATATCTACAAGTTAGCAAAGTTGCTTACCTTAAGAAAAAACAAAAGGATGTAATTAAATCGATTAAATCAATGATAGGTTATCCATCTGAAAGTATGGTTAACCATTCTGCTTCTTGAAGCTAGGACGGCAGCGTGAACGGACGTTGATATGTACCAACCCATATGGTAAGACATAATAACAGATTCATTATAACGTCAAATCACAAGAAAGCGCGCTACAAACAGAAAATAGTATCATGACTGTCTCGTTTGTAGACTATCCTGTAAATCATTTGAGATAAAGGAGACATACGTGCCGTGTTTTTGAAAAAGTATTAGATGCGTAGAGGTTATCGCTTGATAAAGAATCGAATATCTTATATTTTGTTCTACGGTGACTTTCTTGAATAATTTAGCGTTTCGCTACCTCGCCGCTAAAGCACTAGGATACTATTGTGATCTTCAAAACAGCTGCGGAAGAGTCGTGGTCCTCCTATAACAAAACCTGGCTGACGCATTTGCTCATTCTCGGAAAATGAAGCGAGCAAAAATTCCACCTGGTTTGGAGATGAGGCACGTACTCCAAGGCACAAATTACCTTTACGGCTATCAAAATCTTTCCTGCCACGACGTCTTGAAAATAGGAAGCCAATATGTAGTTAAGACATAGCTGAGGGTTATAGAGGTTCCAGTTGTGAAAGGAGTGATAAAATTATAATTTCCAGTCAGCAAAATTGGCCTTTATCTGAAAGTCATATTTCTAATATCATATTAAAGTCGTTAAAATTCTATCATGGGATCAAAGTCTATACTTACAGTACGTTGAACAGGAACACCTTTAACAATTTCCAAACCACAATCCGATGCACTTTCAGTTCTTGATCTCAAATCAATCTCAGGTGCAAAAAATGTTTAAGATCATGATCTGTGACAAATAAAGTTAAATATTGAAAATTAGATGAATTTGCTTATTGAATGATTAAATAGTATAAAAGAAACATTTCAATGTTGTCGCCAAATTTACAATTCTGTATAGTTATCAACATTACAAATAACAAGTTGTAGTGGTACCTCGTTGATACGACCGTCCAATGGCCGGTGACATTTGCTCGTAGTAATGCAGTAGGGTAAAATTACAGGATAGGGTGGCTTGCTTTTTAAGTACATTCTGCTACACTACATGTACGATGTACCTTAAATCCGCAATGAATTTACCTTTTTTGCACTAACATCTTTGCCTGACAATTGATTAAATATTAATGTGTCAGACTTTGCCGGTTTTTATTCAGCAGCATTATGAGTCGTCTTGTTAACGGGGTAATTTTACAATTAAATGAACGACTAATGACTGGTCGTAATGTCAAGGTAGTTGGATTGTCGGGGCTTCAGATAAGAAAACAAGCGGAAGTTTACTGAGGTCACGTTGTAAAGGGGTGGTCGTATTGACGGGTTGGTCGTATGGTGGGGTCCCACTGTACTTACTATTAATGTTCAAATGCTGACGAAACGAAACAAACCCACGCTTTGGTTAGATTGGGACACGATAGCAATGTCTGAAACACGATAAGATAGACGTAACAGACATACTTGTGCTTTGAAATTCTAAGCTAAAAATACCTCAAATCAATTAAGGCGTAGACAAGGCAAAAAGAAGGTATTACGACAATTGTGTTGAAAACTGAAGTTTAAAAATTAAAGAAAAAACTCCAAAATCCTATTTTCCTTCCACGCATGTTTTTATCAAGTGTAGCATAGTTTGTCAACATTGTTGTTTGAATGTTTTCTCAAGAAAGAAATTTACGATTGGACTCGCATAAAGGTGCAAAATGCCATTATATGGACTTAAGAGACATTCTATTATATTTGATTAGGAACTAGCGTCTGGAATCGGGGTTTATCAGGGTTGGGACTAGACTGTACACACAAGGGGTATTTTGCAGGATGAAAGTCCTTCATGAAGCACATATTTTCATCTGTCTATAGTATACAACGTACACATTGTTCAAGCAAGGTTATGCAGTATCTAATTGTTTACTATTTGAAAATAGGTAAGTAAGTACCCCTGGGCACTTGAAAATCGCTCAATCGTCGTCATCTTCAACTTCTTCCACCGTCGTTTCCTCATTTTCCACATCAGCATCAGATTCTGTATCAATATTTTCTGCTGTTTCGGGCGCGTCAGCTGATGGCAATTGCAGTGTTATGCTGTCGTCATCCACTTCTCAAAGATAGTATTTTAAAATCAGCAGAACCTCCACATTTCTGAAACCAAATTGATTCTCTCTTCACTGGTGATATCTGACAGCCACTTTAAACTCACATTTACTGTTAATTGAGCTTGCTGGAGCAAATGAGAACTGTTTGGCCAATTCAGATAATACAGACATTCATCCAAATACCACACGACGCTATCTTCCACCGATCCACATGGTGGCTTCCCTGTTATTAGTGAAAACACAGCTTTGGTAGTTTTGGAATCTTGACACCTTTTAATCGGGGTCGGGGTAAGAATAGGGGCGATCCCGGTCGGGAGCGGGATTGGAATCCCCAATGAATGCTGTTAAGAACAGCTCCAAATCAAGGCATCTGGCTACATCTTGTTAAGCAACATTTGCAGTGTGAAGCAAGCTTGATAATGGAGATATCTATAAAATGCAGCAAACTGCATTGTACATTATTTGCATACGATATTTTAAAAATTTGCATCAAAAGTGTGGATCAAGATGTCAATCACTGTCTGGCTTAGAACTAACACTTAAACATCAAGGCTCCAAGGTACTTTTATATGCACGGGAAAAGGCAATTACAGAGAATGAATGTAAAACATGAATTTAAAGATCAAATTAGTAACCAACTGTATACATCAAAAACCTTTAATCACTGACCATGTAAAAGAAACACCATGTTACTTTGAAAACTTTTCAGGTTTCATTTGAAAGTTGCTTTCTCATAAGTAAATAGCTTGTTCTGTTTTTATACTCATTTGTTTTTATAGCTGAAATAGTGAACGGTTGCTAATTCTGGAGGTTTACCGTTTTCCCTCAATTTCTCAATGTAGCAGGATTTGCCCTTGAAAATATCATTTCTGCCCAATCGTACTTGACTACCTGATAGGTCAAATACTAAATTAGATGCCATATACACCAGGATTAAGACGTTTGCGTTTTAACTTTCAAATTGTTAAAGGTAAGGTGAGGTAAACAACAATTTGGATTCTATAATTATTGGTTCTGTTGATAACTTATTGTGCCAAGTATAAACGTAGACCATAACTTATTTCAACGAGATGCTGATATTCAGAGCAAGTTGCAATGAGCCCACCTTTTATCCTTTGTTTTTATGCCGATAATTTCTTAGTCTCACGCTGAGGTGCAGAACACCTGCTTGATAATTTCTAGTAGGAGTGGCATTATTGCCCCACATAGTGTGGCTCTATTGCTTCATGCACCCGCTTTGTTTTTGCTGCTGAAGCCAGTGTGTCTGAAACATCACAAGGTTGAAACATAAAGATTGAAATAAAGGGCATTTTGAGCAGAAGGATTTTCATTAGCCATTTTGGCAAACTGCATTGACTGGATAGAAGAGTATCAATGCAATGTTGTGCTTTTTGATATAGGCAGATCAAGGGAAAAAAATTTACAGTCCATATTCTGCATTGTGCAATTAAATAACAATGCAATTGTTAAGTAATGAAACATGCCCTTAAATAAATACCAGCGACCTCACCTTCCTTATTAAACACAATAACACTATGGGAAAAGCAATAGTTGTTTTCACTTGTTAATAATCTGTGCTGTATGGGTTAGGAAAATATCAGAAATTAAATGTACAACATTGGTTAATACCACTTTTTGTCCACAAGTGGGGCCGTTAGTACTATTGGTAGCCTACTTATCTGTGCTTCGGCTGCATACGTTTTCGTCTGCATTTTACCAAGCAGAGTTACAAATGATATGCATGTCATAACAAAACCTTGCTGTCTTCAGAATATTGACACGAAAGGATTGCTTCCTCTACCAAATTGTAGTCACATTTAAGTAAAATCCATGTCATTTGAACATTCTGTGCAGCAATCACAGTTACCGCGTACAAATGTAAATATATCTTAATAATAAACAATTTTATCAGATGTATAAAGCTCCTGATGGAGATACGGTAAAATGAAAAATAAATACTGAAAAATGATCTAGACAGAAAGAATAATAACTGATTATCACAATGTAGACAGAAAAAATTATTATTTATCATAATGTAGACAGAAAGAATAATAATTAATTATCACAATGTAGACAGAAAGAAAAATAGCTAATTATCATGATGTAGACAGAAAGAATAATAATCAATTACCACAATGTAGACAGAAAGAATAATAATCAATCATCACGGCGTACACAGAAAGAATAATAGTTAATTATCATGATGCAGAGAGAAAGAAAAAGAATTAATTATCACGACGTAGACAGAAGAAAAAGAATCATCACGAAGTAGACAGAAAGAATAATAATTAATCATCACGGCATAGACAGAAAAAATAATAGTTCATTATCATGACGTAGACAGGAGAAGAATAATTATCACGAAGTTGACTGAAAGAATGATAATTAATCATCGTGATACAGACAGAAAGAAAAATAATTAATTATAATGACGTAGACAGAAGAAGAATAATTATTACAAAATAGACAGAAAGAATAATAATTAATTATCACGACGTAGACAGAAAGAATAATAGTTAATTATCATGACAAAGACGTAAAGAATAATAATTAATTATCACGCTGTAGATAGAAAGAGGAATACTTAATTCTCAAGTAATAACCTCTCCTTAATTTATTGCTTTATAAAAGCTCCACACGCATCCATTGCTATTACTTCAGAAAAGCACCAAAATTGTAAGATCCACCATATACGAGTTCTTTGAAAGGATTAAGAAAAATTCAGTGCAAAATTTATTCGACGAACGCAACTAAAAACAGCTCTGAACTGCACCTGCAATTTTTGTAAACATATGTCTTACATTACAAGTGTTAGGAAAACTTTCTCTAAGCCAAAGTTAACATTTTTCTTTCACTTGTGTGGGCGTCTTTAAAATTATCAGGAGGTTTCCTTAACAAATTTGTAACACACCAGCCTATAGAGTTTTGGGCAGTATTTCTTTTAGTACTGTCAATGAAACCGAGAACTTGTTAGACATTCTTTGAAAGTACCTACACTAGCAGCTTCCCTATTTGATTTTAATAGGATTGTTCTTTTTGTGATGTATTTTATCTGCGATGTGGACAGAGAAGTGAGATCATCATAAAAACCTGTTCACAAATTTCCTGGTAACTTTCAAATTACTTAAAGTTGCGCGTTATCATGTGCTAGATAAGGAATAAGGCTAACAAGATTTGCCTATGATTATGACGTTTCCAAGACCTTTTTTCACGTAACAAGTAGTTTCTGCTACTGGGTCACACTGAGAATAGTAAATTTGAAAAATAGAATATAAAACAAAATATCCAAGGTCACTATTTGATAACATTTGTGACATTTTCCAGTATTAGAACAAGTTCAATCAAATTGTCACTTATCGTTTGCAATTGGAACAAACTTTTTATAAACAATTATTCATGAACTTAGTTTCTTGCTTGCACAGAATATTACAAAAATCTTGTAGTTTGCTCTGCGTAATTGGCAATTCGTCTTGCTGTTGCTCGTCACAGCCGTTGCTTACTACAGAAGCAATGTGAGGATAAGAGCAGCAGTCCGTGAAAATTTCCATCACGCTTTCACAACTCATCACATAACAAGCTACAAGCATTAGAGTGAATCTGTCTAGTAATTGATTGCCGTTAATAACAATAGTACAAGGATGACTTCAAAGATTATAAACTTATAAGATGAAAACAAATAGTTGTAACATCACCGTTCGTTCGGAAGAGAAGAACCTATTATCATGTTTTGACCTTCAACAGATCTTTAGAAGCTTATGAAAATGGCGGCTTTTAAGGAACTCCTTAGTCCTGACGGTTGAGCACAACTGCTAGAGAAATCATAATTGTGATACAAAACTTGGAAATTGCGTTGAAAATTTGCAATATTGCGCTAAAAACGTAAGTATGTTCTTAGAGCAATGTCGCGAATTTTCACGGCAATTGTTAAAACCAGACAGCTTTTCAAGTAAGATCATCAAATTTGAATGTTAATGCTGACTTTGGTTTGCCATGCATCGGTGACGTTCTGAGCGTACTTTCGGTTTTTATTGTATTCCTTAAGGAGCATTGCCTTGTTCAAACATTACCACCACAAGAAATTCATTTTAGAAAAGATCAACCTGTGGAATATGTTTTCTTAAAATTGAAACGGGATAAGCTAAGAGATTTAAAACTCAGAGGTTGTGTTAATCCCTTAATATCTTCGTTTGTAATAAAAGTAGGAGACACAAACAACTTGTCAACAACAAGAAATGGACAAATAATGAAGCGCAGTAGCAAATGTTTACAAGAATTTTTCTTTCAGTAATATATATTTAAATTTACATAGTTGCCGTGTATTTGTCTGAGTTATGAACCAAGCGAATGACTCATCCAAAGATTTTTAAATATACGTAAACGTCACTTGCTCAAATTACTAAAAGTTGTTATCAGTGCGCAAGCGCTAACGAGCTATGCCTTTGTCGAGCAACGTTAAGTGGTAAATGCAAACACTATTATAGCCAAACGTCCTGATTAACGAGTTTGGTTAGGGCCGCAAGGATGGTTCAAAGCAATATCCACCAACGTTCATATCACTGCCTCCCAACAGACAACACTGTATTTAAATGAAGTGTGCACTCTACAGATCAAATAAACATTACTATGCATTGGCTATTTCTACATGAGTTGCGGGTGCACAGAAGGACTTTTAGCAGATTGTAGCTTTAGCATTCTCAGTTTAGGTTAGTTGATATTTAACAAGAATCAGGTGAACGCACACGGTAGCTACAGAATCAGAAGGTGTACCCGCTATCAAGAAAGTCGAGTAAAATTGGTTCTGCTCATTAATTATTAACACACGTTTATCTTCTTCATCTTTGAAATGCACAACATGGTAACATGACTAAATAGAAAGGTCGGTAAAAGCCGGTAAAGAGTCAGTAAAAGTACCAAAAAGATAGGTTTTCCTGAAAGATGCAGGCTTTCTTTCTCGCGTTATGTTCATAACCCAAAATTCACTGTCAGTTATTTGCTATCTAGCCTTCCACTTGTTGTCATACCAGTTGCTCAATTTTACATATGCTGAGCGTAATACACTTTCCTTACTATATCACAATTAAAACCGGGGCTTGTTAATAAGGTCTATTGTAAAGTATATATTGAATTTGCCAGTGAGCAGCAAAACTGAGTTAATGACACATACATAGAATAAAATAAAATTGTTAATTTTGTAAAAATAAAGCAAAAGATGGGAAGATGTCACTTCAATTATATGTTCTACCCGGAATCGTCGTGGATTGCTTGTTCCAGGAATGCAAATAATAGCAGTGCCGCCGAGAAGGGGGGTAGCCGGGTGACTGCCCCGGGCCATTTCCGGGTCCGTAAGAAATTGAAGCTGTTTTATTCTGTTATATTTTGCAATGATATCAAATTGAAGACTTGAAAGTTATATTGTAATTACCTACTGTTTGCTTTCTTTAGCTTTAGCACAGTTGACGTAATTCCGCTTAGGCCCAATATCTTGTTTGAAAATTAAAAAAGTTTAAAAGGGGGCCCGTTTCTATTAACTGCCCCGGGGCCTCTCCTAGGTCTCGGCGGCCCTGAATAATAGCAAGGCAGTAACATCATCATCATAGGCAACCTCCATTATGTTTCTTCTCTGAGATCTTTACCAAACAATTTGGCTTACAAGAAACAATATTTCTATCTGAACTATAGTTATGACTAGATTGTATAAAATCTCATGCAATTTCTTGTTTAGTGGTTGGAATGGAAGCTGCGGCATTCGATTCCTAAATCGAATTCAAACTTAATGAATTCGAAATTGTTCTTTGATGGCTGTACTGGCTTTTACCTACAATACACTTCAACAAGCTTTTTCAGGTATCATTCTTATCTTATAATATTGCTTATTTAGTCATTCACAATCACTACCAAAAACGTACATCTACAAATTACAACTTGAGTTTGCTTGTGTACAAAATTGACTTGATTTCACAATTTCTCGTCTTCAAAGGTACA
Organism: Chironex yamaguchii; assembly: GCA_024741275.1. NCBI lineage: Eukaryota > Metazoa > Cnidaria > Cubozoa > Chirodropida > Chirodropidae > Chironex > Chironex yamaguchii. The sequence goes on along the minus strand of JANTCA010012892.1, from coordinate 9,318 downwards.
AAATGCTATTTTGGATGGTATTTTGCTTATTAATCTCTAAGAGTAGAAGAGGATCTCTGTACCTTCTTGTATAGTGTTGTTCTTTGCACTCTTGTTTATATGATTATCTTTCATTACAACTATGAAGGTTTTTGTTGGAGTATCTCTCTCCAGCACTATGAAAGTTTCATTACCCTCATAAACTAATCTAATCATTTGTTATCCCAAGTCGGACACTTCTTGAAAATTTCGTCAAAATCCATCTATAAGTTTTTTAGTTATCCTGCTGATTGACAGACAGACAGATAGACAGACAGACATACAACAGACAAACAAACAAATGACGCCGAAAAAAATACCTCCTTAGCGGAGGTAATAACTTTGCCGCGTGTCTTATCTTTGTTCATTCTTGACATTCCCTTTTCGCGTTGGATTTAGCAACTTGTCTTTAAAGATCAGTAGCAGTTTCCGTCTAACCATATTCCTTCAGTTGGCTACTAAGCGTAAATGTTTTCTGCTACCTCAACATTGTGTCGGAATTAATTAATTATGCTATATGGCATGGAGGTTTTCTCTGTAACCTGAGCGCGTACTATTGATTAAGTGTAATTTTGGCGAGTTCGATTACGAAGTCCATACAAGACAACGTAGAATACCTGTCCTTATTTCTCTGACTTACCTCAAACCGTTTCTCATTAATTTTTTTGATTCTATAGATGTTTGTTAGTGGCATAACGAGGTTGTATTATGGTTCAAACGCTAAAATTCACAAAAGATGTTTTCTAAACCACCAACGTGGCACGTGATGGTAAATGATGAGAAAGGCTGTTGAATATGCAGAAAGAAGGGCGATGAAGATGTCGATGGTGGAGAAACAGAGAATTTGAAGAAAGAAATTGGAATGGATTGACTTTGTGAAAGTGAATCTAAGAGTAACGAAGCTTACCGGAGGCGAGGTACACAACAGAGACCTGTGGTGGGCAGACGCAAGGCACTGACCTCATAAAGATGACAGATGAGAAGAAGAAGAGGACCAAGAAGAAGCTGAGAACAACAAAGACGAAGAGCAACGAGAAAAAGAAAAAGTCAAAAAGAAGCTAATATAGAAGCAAAAGAAGAATCAGAGGAATAGAAAAAAGGAGAAAAGGAACCAGAAGAAGAAAAATTGAAAAGATATGAAAGCAGAAGAACAAACAAGAAGAGGAAAAGAGGAGGACGATGATTGAAGTGATAAACAATGTTCTTATTCATAAACTGCTTTGTTTTGTACATTAAAAATCCACCAAAAAACGCCAACGGACAGGTGACGACGTTTGCATCAAGAATTTTTCTGGGAATATCCATCGACTAAACTCATCCTGTAACGCTTAATGTCCTGAATGCCATATTTATCAACTAGCGTGTCTAATGATTGCAAGAAAATATACATTTTTAATATGTCATACCTTTGCATCAGGTCTTTACATGTAAGCATTGCACCTGACACAAGACATGCAACCTTTCCACTAATTTTTTTTCATTCTCTTTTACGAACCAACATTTCATTACTTATAAATTTAAGCCCTTAATCCTACAGGCGCCCAAAACGAAACGTATAGATATGTATCCTAGTTTGCTGTTCTTTACCATGGTAATTGTCATAATGTGCTCTTCTAATACAGGAAACCCATCAGGTGCCTCTGTTGGGACGAAATTTCAAGATATTTGTAACAACAATTTGCCAAGGACTAGCTACTGAGGCTTACTTTTCGTATAGCAATACTTTAGGCTCATGAACACGAAACAGACTGGTATAACATCATTACTTTTTAATTTTTCAATTTACTAATCCTTTCTATGTTCAGCTTTCTCGATCTTCAGCCCAAGTTTTCATGTTGCTTAGTTAAAACCACGTCCACGATTCCTTACAGTCGTGTCGATTACAAGTCAACAAAGCAAGTATTTCCTTATGTGAAAACACAGTCTTTCTTAAAGCATATTTATTATGAAAATAACGAACCTCTAGTCTTGGTTTCTTGCTGACAAACTGTGTTAAAATTTTCATTTTCATAAAATATATTTACACGATAATTCTATAAAACCGACAAATAACAAAGCTTCAAATAATTTGAATTTTCAGCAGAAACTGGAGTACTCGGTATTATCAATAAAAAAAATTGGTAAAATAGAGTGTCTCAGATCCTGATGCTTACCTTGCAAATGAGCGACCAACCGTAGGACTGCCAGCATAAACGGTGAGAAGTTTACCTTGCCACTTGCTTAAACACCTTTTTTTCAGCAAACGTGGCTATGTGTATACAATTTGGCTCACCTTGGAGTAGAGTCCATTTAATAAAAAGACATAAAGTGTCCATAAATATAGAAAGCGGAGAATATACGAAGCATTTCAAGTCCTCAAGTTATAAAACTTAACCTATAATGCATATTGTATTGCATATCAAACTATCAATCACATGGATGATACCATAGTTTTTGACGAAGCAGTTATGTGTGGACGTTTCTGCCATAAACTTCAGTAGACTGATCCCTACTCTCTTCTGTTTAGCTTTATAGTCCTTCATAATCTAGCACAATTCTCTTATTTTACATCTATCCGACGTACAATATGATAAAACTCTGCACAAATTAATCGTTGGATTTTTGAATATTTAGAAATAAGACTCTTTTACTAAGGAAATCTATACCGATAGATATGTTTACAAATAAAGATTGTTTAAAATGATATTTCCCTTATATCGGATGGCACAAATAATGTGCTAGGAATTATAGTTTAACTTTTAAAATTGAGCTTCTGGTATTAAGAGGGAATGCTATCAATAGGATAACTCCCTCCAAAAGCAAACTAGCATAAAGCTTACTTCCTTTTACTCTCTGGCTGATATCTGGCATCGGTAATATGTCTTTCAGAGATTTTTAAGTGATATCAATATTATTTTTTAAATTTTTAATGAAATAATTTTCTTATATCTACTATTTTTGTCACAATGAACTTGGTTATAGAATAAAGATAGTGTATTCTACAATTCAAAGAAGACAAGCAATCTGTAACACAGATATGGAGCTGTAAAATATGAACATTTACCTTATTCCCTATTTGTCTTACTAACTTTTTATTGTCAATCTATTATTCAGTCTATTTATCTATCTATCTATCTATCTATCTATCTATCTATCCATCTATCTATCTATCCATTCTATCTATCCATTCTATATATCCTTTTATCAGCCAACCTTTCTCTCTCTTTCTTTCTCTGTTTCTTTCTCTTTCTCTTTCTCTCGTAGTTTAAAACTGTGAGCAATGAAAAAAAACCAAAAGCACAGTTAACAACCTTGATTGTAACCAGTCATTTCAGATTTATTTAATTGAAAAATAACGAGCTTTGTGATATCACTCAGTTAAAATCACACGAGGATCTATTAGTAGCTAGGAACACTAGGAATGCATAGTGGTCAAGATAGTGCTGGAAACCAAGCCGCGTTGGTGAACGACATTTGTTAACATTTTTAAACAACTGAAGTCACCCTTGTCTCTGGTGATATTTCCAATGACTCAGTAGTCATGAAAGTGACTTTATTGACTGAAGATACAGGTTTTTAGGATAACACACCACTTATGTACTAGGTTAGTGTACTCGTTCTCCGAATTACTGTCGTTGTCTCAGATGGTTTGCTCCCAGTTGTTCTGGTTTCAAAGCATATCATAGTAAGACATAACAATTTTTGTATGCTTCATACAAAGATCGGAGGCAGTGTGTTCAGACTTCAACTATTTCATTTTCATAGCATGAACGTAAAGAGGAATTATCAGTCTTATCAGTCTATGATTTATTGCGTGAAGAGTACGAATGCGATACTCCTCTCACCATTGGTCTTCCGGAAACTGTTGCGTCAATTTTAAGTACGTTTGCATAGTATTGAGTTAGTATCCTTTAACGAAGTGTTCCAAAGGCCAAGTACAGGTTGGTAAACCTGATAAAAATGCATGAATGTTTTCAGCCACTTTGAAATAATATTCTATATCAGGTAGATCGAGAATGCCCAATGTATTTTTTCTTCTTTTAGTGCCATATCAATTGTTCATCGGCAGCCAAATTTCCCTCACTACACGCTTGAAAAATTTGTTGCAACGTAAGGCCAGTCAATGCCTTGATCTAGCAACTTCAGCCATTGTTTCCCTGGGGAACGTTTTCGTGGGATTTTCCCAGACAAGGCAACATGTTCCAGTTGGCGTTTTCTGATGACACGTCCTAGCAACTTGAGACCTGTCGCTTTTTAATCATTGCTAGCAGCTTATTCTTGCATTCTGCAGCTCGCTTGACCTCTACGTTTGCCATTTTTGGGGTTCACGGAATCTTTTGCATCCTCGTCAAGAACCACATTTCCGATGCCTCAATTCTTCTTTGGTTGGTTTTCCGAAGGGTCCATGACTCCAAGCCATAAAGCATAATCGGCCAGATGTGGCAGAAAAGAGTTTGCAGTCGGGTCTTCACCTTTAGCTTCTGGTTACAGCACTCTTCCTGCACATGACTGCTTGCAATTGCTTTTGCTGTTCTGGGCTTGATTTCTACTTTCTTTGTAGCTCATTTACCAGGAAGAGCTAACAATGTTAATACCTTTCAGCCAATGCATGGATGTTGCATTTTTTATAAAATACCGACAGAGAAGCAAAGTTTGGAGGTGCCATAGTATCTGAATGGCAGTATAGAAGATAATTTTACCCGCTTTGTCAACCAAAATATTAACACTTGAATGAAAGTTAAGCTTTGGGCGGTGAATAGACTTGATGTGAAAGTCAATGTATTTTAGCAAAATCTACGCAAGAATTGTGCTTTTAAATGTGTTAAATTGAAAGACAGCATGAAAGCAATGATTCAGTGGTCTAAATGCACGAGGTACTATAAAGTATAAATTAATTTCAAACATCAAAAACTTCTACAATCAACACATGATATTCTCTTTGAAAACAATCAGCTATCTTTTAATAATTTCAATACACAAGCAGGTGCAAGAGCCTGGATCAACAAAAATGCAAACTTGGTATTTTAATGCTAATGTCAGAACAAGCATTCAAATACAAAACTAGCCAAACTTATATCATACTCGAACACAGCAATACACTATGATTTATTATTTGCCTTTCGGCGAGTATGTATGGAAAATTGAAAGTACGAAAAGGAGATTTGGTGAAGGACTTTCACGGACACTACATATAGTTGAAATTGAAGAAGTCGAAAGCCGAAACACAAAACGAATTAACGAATTTCCCTTTTACACACCGCTGGATTTCATGATAGCACAGAGGTTTTGAGTGTTAGATTTTGAGTCTGAGGATTGCAAGTTGGAGCCCGGTCGGACTCACCAAAGTGCACCTGTTGCAGTAATGCTTCACACTTGACAAATATCTATCGATCAATCTATCTTTCAATCTATCTATCTATTTATCCATCAATTTATCTAATTAATCTATTTATCGATCAATCGATTGATCGATCGATGTGTCTGTTTATGTCGATCTATTTGTCTATCTACCTAATTAGTTAACCGTTGATTTTTTTATCTGTCCATTTGTCTTTCTAATGACTTTTCTGTCTTTCCACTTTACAAAGACTGATTGAATTAAATCTTTTAAGTAATCGTCTTTCTGTTAGAAGCCATACTTACTGTACTTGATACCTCTGGTAATATTCACGGAAATTATAAGCCTTCAAATTTATATGTCAACTGTTTAAATTTTAATTCTAGCTGACACATAGAGAGAGCAGCAATGATAACATTGTATGTTAATTTATTCCTGCAGATTTTAGGTAACCAAATATTGAAAAATCATAAGGTTTTCTACCATCAGGAAGGAACTGATAGCGTATTTTAATAGTCCATCTGCTATAAAATAGGCATGGTAAATAGCAGACGTCCTCAGAACGGTTCACATCTTTGTTTTAATATGCACAGTTTGGAAAAGACAGTTTGCGTCCATACTCTACTTTGCAGGAAGACAGAGATTAAGGATAAAGTCGAAAATCTTCAACTTACTTTAAAACGTGTAAAACCGTCATTGAGGTCAAAAGAATATTCTTCTCTATCTGACACGTTAAAGCAATACTTAATTAAATAGCTACCTATATACTCAAAGTTCCATTTGTTATAAGGAACCTGCAGAAAACATTCCACTTATGAGATTTGAAGCGATATTTTTTCTCTATCTTTGACCAATCTCAGATCCTTAGCTTGACCGCAATTACTTCCTCTCTAATTCAACTCAGTTACTCTGCAAAATAAATCAATATGCACAAACTTTGTCGGTATTACCAGCGTCCTATGAAGTCATACGCAACAGCAGTTGCAAATCATCTTTTGTTCATGTCTGTCATATTTAGGTATGTTTAGACATGCCAAGCCACACGTTGACAACTAACTTCCAGAATCAATTAGAAAAAAATACTTCACCTTTTCGCTGCTATATTGGCAATTCAGTGTGTGAAGTATCGTATAATATTTGCCCTGAAAAGTTAAAAACGCATTAGTTATCATAGTAGATGTGTTTCATTACTTTTCCTCAAATAAGAGCTTTCAATTATCCTAACATTAATATAAATAAGCGATAAAATAGTAAGAGAGCAATGGGTTTTCAGGAACCCAAGAACAGGTGACATTGTCAAGACAAAATTTGTTGATAACATGATCGAATAAAATGATTGCTTTGATCGTAAATACAGCTGAGCAAAAACTATTTCCATTAATTTTTGTTGACTTAGTTTATCAACAATAGTCATATTAATTGTCAACAGGTGTGAGGTGCTTCATTTTTGTTCGGATCAGGATATAACAGTGACTGTAACAACTCATTAGCCTTACATCGTCATTCTCATAAACTTATCTTTCCTGCTTCACGAGCAGTGTTTTTTTGCACGTAAATCATCTGAGTTTGGCCATTGAAAATCTATTCGATGTTCCTTGCATCAGCATGATTAATTTCTAGTAAAATAAAGTCGAAAGTAAACAGTCGGAAAAACTACGAAAATAACTCACCGGAGCTGCTATTTCGTAGACGTCTGAGGCTCAAATTGAGGTAGTTGATGAATTTCAACTTTTAACCCTGCAGGTACTACACTATTTCTTGGTAATATATTTCAAAGAGAACATGTAAGGATTCCTGCTTTACATTCTCACAAGAATGTCGTAATGTTATACGCACAAGAGAAACAAGCACTTTTCATTTTGCTTGCACAAACAAACCAATTATTGACCAAGGTGATTTTGGTTTTCTAGATGGAAGAATAAGCATGCATAGTCTGAAAACAAAGAGAAATTTCATCTGACAACTACTGTCTATCTCATCTTTGTAGCATACTCCCTCGTTCAAAAACATAGGATCGGAAATGGGAACACCTGCTGACTACAAGGTCTATACTCTTTTGCGTGTTCGTGATCATCCTGTTTGTTCTCTTGTCCTTTGTATGTAATCCAGTGTTTTCGTGGTTTTCACCTGTCTTTAGTTAACATTCAAAGCTAGCTCAAGGCAGAGTCACTGATTGTAAAGCTCAGTTTCTATTGATTTCAAAAAGACTCCAACGTCTTATTCATACGACTTAGGGTACTCCATTTTCCAAAACAAGATTAGTCAAAGGTAATTATACGCCATTATTTCTCAAAGGAAAACAAAGTAATACATTTGTCGAAGTGACATAAGGTTGCAAGGGAAGCCTGGATGTGTAAAAAAGGCTCTCTTTAGTACTTAAAAGAATTCGATAACACTTTTGGTAGCTTTATGAAACTAACTATTGGACTTTCTCCACGGCAGAAGAAACGTCAGATTATTAGTATTTATAAACGTGATCAAATAAATAAAATGGTTTATGAAAAGTAATGGCTATATTATCTATTTTGTCAAACATACCTAAATTTCAAGGATTAACACATTTAACCTTACGATAATTTCAGAAAATTGTCCTAACCTGTATACATGAAAGTTTTATACAGTTCATATCAGCTAAAAAAAAATGCAAAAAATTGATATATTAAGGAACAGATGTCGATAGGAAATACAGCATTTCAAATTAATTAAGAGGCATATATTTCACAAACGTAACTATAGCACAAGAGCAGTTACATTTGTCATCAAGTGGCCCAAATTGAAGTTAAGATGAAACTCCAAAATAATACGAAGAAATGAGGATAGTAGAAACAAACTGTGTGAATGGTAACCCCAAGGAAAAATAATTTTGAAACAAAAACGTTTACGTGTGATCTAAACAAAGTCAACAGAAGAGCATAACTAAATGATAAAAGTGTGTCGTAAGGAAGATGATGGCAATCCTACCTCCTTGACATTACGCCCATTACGTACAAAAATACCTAATCTCTTCAAATGGTTGTCTACCTAATTCTTTCTTGAATCATCTTTCCTCTTCATCTTGTACGAGACTACCTTGTATTGATGTCGATGTGTTTCTTATGTATTAAATGTTTACTTACTTCTTGTAATTAACACCTGTTTTTGTTCGTTCTGCAAAAGCCCCAGAAAGGTTTGAAACCACTATGATTTAATTTATTAGTTATTACTAGCTTTATCTATTTATTCATTCATTTATTTATTAGCTATTACTAAGCTAAAAAGTACTTATGAAACATTAATAGAAACATGGATGATAGAATTGCAGGCATATATCTATATCTATCTATCTATCTATCTATCTATCTATCTATCTATCTATCTATACATTTATATATGTAACTAAAAGCAGGCAAAATATACATAAAGCACTTATGTCTCTTGAGATACTACATATACTTGACATTGATGAAGGCTTAAGCTAGAACACAAAATAATTAATGAATTTCCCCCTACCGACCGCTGGGTTCGTCTCGTGACACCAAGGACCTTGAAAGTCCTTCACCAAATCTTTGTACCGTCATGGCGCGGAGATTTGAGCGTTGTCTTTGGAGTCTGACAACATAAAGCCAGTACAGAGACTGCATCTGGCCCGCAATAAACTGAGCTAAGAAACGCACCTAAACTCTCAACGTCAGTAATCGCACTTCAAGTCTCCTCAGAGTAACCAATGAATTTTTGGTACTTTTAGCATGGCAACTAGAATTACTCAGGCAAGCTTAACACAAAAGATGAATTTCATTCAGATTTTGTGACGCAGCTGCATCTTGACTTTGACGTTGCGTGAGAGAAAGATGTGTAAACAGAAATAGACGGACAAACAGATAGATAGATAGCTAGATAGATAGATAGATAGATAGATAGATAGATAGATAGATAAATGGACAGACAGACAGACAGAAAGAAAGAAAGAAAGAAAGAAAGATAGACAGATAGATAGATAGATAGAT
>JANTCA010012891.1:0-49219 GCA_024741275.1 Chironex yamaguchii | reverse complement strand
TTAAGTATGATTTTAGCGCAATGTCGCAAATTTTCAAGGCGATTTTCAAGTTTTGTACCACAAAAAGATTGTTAAAGTTTTTAATCTAATGCGGCCTTAGTTATCAAAGAAAAATTCGAATACCTGGTAACCAAAGCCGAACTCGCGTTTGACGATTTCTGATTTAAGCGCGTATAGCCTATACCCAGCTTATCAAAGGGACAAATGAAAGATTCAGTCAATCTTTAGATTCTACAACATATAATTTCTGTCTAGAGATAAGAAATCTAATATTAAAATTTAAAAAGGAAGTTCGCAATTTCCCATAAGCTCTGTAGCTTAACGGTTCCTAGGGAAGTGGTCTTGTGCACGAACCTCCTTACTCACTTATGTACCACGATGAACTTAAATATACTTCATTAAGAGCACTAAATGTAACATTGTACGTACATGAAAGGAGGCGCTCGTTTCCCTAGCCATAGTCTGCCATCTAGGAAACGTACACCACCATCGTGATACACCTGTAGCATCTGATTTTGACCAGAACAACTATAATATCACCAACGATCTCCATCTCATTCAATGTCCTCCGTCCCACATTAAGGACTATTAACACGGACTCAATGGACTAAATGATACTCACTCATGACGATACTAACTATGGGGGCCTTTACAACTTTGACTTCGATTGATACACACACATCAACGTTCCTTTATTTCATTACTTTATTACCTCTACCAGGCTGTCTATACTTTGATCGGGGTTTATTTGTTGGTTTACTTGCTTGTTGGTTAGCAAAATAATTCAAAGTGTTTAAGCTGTGTCGGTCTGAAATGCTTAAAGGTGTTAGTATTTTGACTGGCATAAGCTGATGCACTTCCCGCGATGATCCAAATCCTGAATTCTGGATCCCTTTGAAATTTTTGGTAATGATAAATTAATAACACCACAACTGGCAAGGAAATATTTGTGATAGAAACCCAGTTATCATGACGTGTATTAACAGCTACTTTAAATACTCAGAAAACCAGAAAGGGCACCTAATACAACTGGTGTTTACTCTCTGAGTGCTTCTAGTTTATACGTGTATCATTGAATCATTCTTGACCAAGTACACCAAGCTTTCCTTTACGTTATAACTTTCCTTCTTTAGTGTTTATACAATGTTTTCCTTTACGTTATGACTTTCTTTCTTTCTTGTTTATACCATGTTTTCCTTTATAATATGACTTTCTTTCTTTATTGTTTATACCATGTATTCTCCTACGTCATGACTTTCCTTCTTTAGTGTTTATACAATGTTTTCCTTTACGTAATGACTTTCTTTCTTTATTCTTTATACCATGTTTTCTTTTATGTTATGACTTTTATTCTTTATACCAAGTTTTCCTTTATGTTATGACTTTCTCTCTTTATTGTTTATACCATATTTTCCTTTATGTAATGACCTTCCTTCTTTATTTTTTATACCATGTTTTCCTTTACGTTATGACTTTTTCTTTCGTTGTTTATACCATGTTTTCCTTTACATAATGACCTTCCTTCTTTATTCTTTATACAATGTTTTCCTTTCCGTTATGACTTTTTTCTTCACTGTTTATACCATGTTTTCCTTTACGTTATGACTTTCCTTCTTTATTCTTTATACCATGTTTTCCTTTATGTAATGACCTTCCTTGTTTAGTGTTTATACAATGTTTTCCTTTACGTTATGACTTTCCTTCTCTAGTGTCTATACAATGTTTTCCTTTACGTTATATCTTTCTTTCTGTATTGTTTATACAATGATTTCCTTTACTTTATGGCTTTCTTGCTTTAATGTTTATACAATGTTTTCCTTTACGTTATGTCTTTCTTTGTTTATTGTTTATACCATGTTTTCCTTTACGTTATGGCTTTCTTTCTTTAGTGTTTATACAATGTTTTCCTTTATGTTATGACTTTCCTTCTTTAATGTTTATACAATGTTTTCCTTTATATTATGACTTTCCGTCTTTATTCTTTATACCATGTTTTCCTTTATGTTATGACTTTCCATCTTTATTCTTTATACCATGTTTTCCTTTACGTTATGGCTTTCTTTCTTTAGTGTTTATACCATGTTTTCTTTTATGTAATGACTTTCCTTCTTTATTCTTTATACCATGTTTTCCTTCTTTATTGCTTATACAATGTTTCCCTTTACATTATGTCTTTCTTTCTTTATTGTGTATGGCATAGTACTGTCCATATATGACTGCTTTCATGCTCTTCTTTGGCTCCATTCTGATTGGATTCTCTATATTGGTATGATCGCAGTCCTCCATGCATATACATGCATTTACAAATATATGGTTTCTAATCTACCCACCTTTCATTATTTCAAATGATTCAGGCCTTGTAAGTACAAAGCTTACAGGTCGATCATTGTCTTCTTCAAAGCCTGGTAAATTAACAGATTCCATATTTTACTCTTTACTTGCTACAATCTACAACAAACCAAACAGTAGCCTCCACGTCTTTATCATCTCCAGGGCTTTCGTGTATCTCGCACATTTTATCTCGCACATCTTACATGGAAAGGCAGCTTTCACACATTTCCATGAAAATTCTAACTCAACTCTATAAAACAGAATCAATTTTGCAAGAATATCTTAAGCAACAAAGCCGGGGTATGCACCATATGTAGCTGCCGTTATTGATTTGATGTTCCACTAGCCTATCATATTTAGCTAACTTTTGCCTATGAGCAGCAAAATCCCCAAACAGGGCACAGTTGACCATTGCAGAGGCGGCATACAACCATTTGTCATAAGGAAAGAAAAAGAATCTGATTGATGCAAGCATGTCCTTGTCTGAAGCCTGCCTAAGCCTCAAGTAGGTTTGCTTTGTAGGTTGTAGTGATTCTAGAGCATACAACAGAAGTAAGAACTTTAAGATCATGTAAAAAAACATATTTAGATAGATAGAAACTGAAAATTAGAAAACTAAACTTAGGAATGTAATAAAAAGCCTGTGTAAAATTTCTTGCTTATTTTTACCATATTTATATTTCAAATGCAACTAGATTTACATAAATTTATGGATGAGATGTTTTTAGATAACTGCAATAATCAGTTATCTACTGGAAAGTAGCTGAAGCTGTTGCAACAGTAGTGGATTAATTGGACTGCCGTGGGACAAATTCGATGTGAGTAATTAGTTAAGTTTATTGTCAATTGTAATTGACCCTTCTGTTTTTTCTTAAATAATCATTATAATTACACATATACTAAGCACATTGTTATATTTCTATTTTGTAGTAAATTAAAGTCAAAAACGTTGATACATGTAATAGAAATCCAATCCCATGGCGCCGTCTATCTTCAGCAGTGTGTGATCAGTGATTCAGTGTTTTTTCCACTTTTGAGCTGGACTTCACACGGTAATATTGTGACTATTGTGTAATAACAATGAGAATAAGCTAATTCAGATGGTGAACATTCTAGTTATTTAAACTGTGACTACCTATGCATAAGCACATGAGTATAGATGATGTTATTGTATTGTAATCCTGTGTATAAATATCTGGTATGACTTATCTTAATCCAAAAGGACTTTAAATGATGAGATAAAAGGAATATGATACTACCTGTGTCTTCCTACTCGATTTTCAGAGCTGTGTAAATGCATTTTACCAGGATGCACACAACTTTGAGAGTACCTTAAGTACAACTTTCATGCATTCCTATTGATCATCTGAATCACTTTCAAATAAAGCATCAAAACTATATGAGAGCTTTCAGTGTAAAAGATCTTTCCATAGACATGACAAACAGTAAATAGGAAAGCAATGTATAGCATACAGTCTCTGTAATGTTCACTGTAATATTCAAGACCTTCAATGACGAAAATATAAACTTTGTAACTTAATTAATCTACCTACAGATTTTTCACCTGAGGAACAAAATTTTTTCCTGCATGAGGAAAACAGTTTCAATTTGTTGTTGTTTTGTGCAGCTTACTCCAGGACCATTGTTGCAAATATCATTGAATAGACATTCAGTTAAAAGATAATACCATACAAGGACATCATTTCACATGCATTATTATTTCAATAACTAAAAATAGTCTGTCCAAGTGATTTACTTCTAGACTGAGGGTAACCTACTTGCAATGAATTTAACTTCACATAACAAGCAATTGATATACAGCTGTATAAATATAAAACTTGTTGGAAAACCCATGGCTGCAAAAAACCATTTAGTATCTAGATAGCTTCAGTAAAAATTGTTTGTTTCTGCATACAAAATGTTACTCCCTTTTTTGAGTTAAAGTCTACTCTTACTACTATCATCCATCTGTTCTGTTCTCTGTTGTATAATCAAAAACAGGGAAGATAATGCCAAGGAGTGAAAAGGCTGGCATTTGCTAACACTCTTAATGTAACACAAGACAGAGACAAATTAATTAGGGTTACTAGATCATCTATGGTTTCCCAAGATCTACTCAGTTGGTCAAGAAGATACAAATAAGATAGCAGTTAAGAAACTATAAGAAGATGCGGTTGCATGAATAGAAGTTCACATGTTGAAATGATTATGGATAGATCATTGTTCTCTACAACTGCATTGAGTGACACCAAAGAAGGGAGGCTGAGGCCTTTAGCCCTCCACTTTTTGCTTATTAATGTTGTAAGAAAAGACTAAGAAAAGGACAACAGCATTTAAAATTTGTTTCATTGCACTAAAAACATACTTATAAATAAGCTTTTTTTGTCTGGCATTCTTCAGGGTATGAATGTTCAGAAAGGAAAGTAAAGAATATTATTCAGGACAGCAATTCAAAGGAAATCAATATAGAAAACCTTTGTTATTGCTCAGCATCACATTGAAAAGTAGTAATACTGATCAATTATGAAAACACAATTTTACAAAGTTAATTAGTGAGGAAAAAATAAGAATTGAATACTAATTAGTCAGAACTAAGTCGAAACTTGTTTCCCTGCAGATGCTTTATAAGCTAGCACATTTGTATGTGTGCGCAGCATTACAATTTCCATGTTCCAAGTCTTACAGCTCCATACATTGCAAGTTAGTACACATAGGGGATTTACCACTCGATATACTAGTACTCTCAAACCAAAAATTAATGTTGTGATAAACAAAGAGGATACATAACTCCACATATGGCATGGGCTTAAATAATCTTATCAGTGAAAAGAAAGTTTAAAAGCACACATACTTGAAAAGATATGCAGTTTACTCCATGCACTAAGTATGCAGATCTTCAATTAACTGAGCTTCTGAGTCTGAATCCCAATCCCAGTAGTGTTTTTGTTATTTTACGTATTTTCCTATTTTACTATCTTTTCACTGTTAAAATTGTGTACTCCTACTATGTATAAAGGTTTATATCAAGAATTTACATGGCAGATACCCTATGCAGAAATCAACAACTCTATAAACTGAACTGAATATTTGTGTCTACCAAAAGATAACTTTTCCATGTAAGTAGCTAGATGCATCATGTAAATTTTTGGTACTGGTTACAATAGATCAGCTAGATAGAGCGTTTGCACGTCATTAGGCAGAAGATTTGAGAGGAAGTTCAAGCTCAGTTATTGCACTCTGCTGTTTCCTCCTCAGTAGTAGACAAAGGTAATGTGAAGTGATCCCTCTTAAGCAAGTTTAAAGTTAGTCTTCCCTCAAGTAAACCCCTGATGGCTAGATCATTTGATAGATGACTGAGCCCATTGAAGAAAATTGTTTACTCTTGAATAAACATCACACAATTTGTTCATTGACTTGCTGTCGAAGAGTGTACTGTCCCTCTAGTTTGCTGCATTTTAACTCCAATGGTTACAATGTCTACGGCAATTAACATCATGAATAGAACAGCAAATATGGTAAATTTTGTCAACTTTGGAGCTGTGTACACGTATAATGTTATTGATAGTAATATTTATCAATAACTTTTACTATAAATTATCACTCTAGATTTTAGATGATAAGAGAGTGCTCTTCCTAGTGTCAGCTAAATTTAATTTAATAAATTACAATGTAAGAAAACAGCGATTCACTGCACATGCATAAACAGATACATGGTGACAGATGTTTTGTTAAAAATCGTGACATCTACGGCACTATAATCTACGAAAAAATATCTAACAAAATTAGCCGCACTGTATTGTATAAGGTTTGGCTTCCATTGACAACATTGTTATTCACGTAACATGCTAGTACTACTTATAGTACACAGAGTATACTTTATATTTCCAGGCCAAATAGTTTGGTTAAGGCTTTATGAGTTAACTGAAGGATAGTCTTGTCTACGTAGCAACCGATTGCTGAACTACCACTCATTAAAGAATTACAATCACTACAGTATACGTCAGAAAATATTTTGTTCCAGTAGATAATCTATTAATAGCAGATTTCATCTCAATAGTAAACAAAAAGGCAGCCGACAATAATTATAAAAGAGTTGGACGTACAGACTGTTCGTGCAAAATAGCACAGGTGTAGTCGCTGATTCAGCTAAATTTTCAAACATTTTAACGAGACAGACTCAAACAGTATTTTAGTGAAAACTACTTGTAAATACCTGAAAGTTTGTTAACTTTCCCAATGAAACACTTGTCTCGTGCTCCTGACAATAATCCAACCAAGAGGCTAATCACTAGCCGACATTTTGAAACCTTTGTTAAAGTCGTTGTTGCAATTGCCTAGCAACGAATTCTCGTTCTGAAAAAGAGTTCACGCATACGAGCTTAAACCATAGAAATAAGAGTCTTCTTATTTCTATGGCTTAAACCCAATGAGATATAAGAAAAGCTTTTCTTATACCTCATTGCTTAAACCTCAGTTCTAGCTTCTCTGTGGCTTAAAAATTTATTACCAGTTTGCATGAAATTTTTAGCAAGATTCTTCTTTTAAATGTGTGTATAGATAATCAATCTACTTCATTAATGGCGTGGATTCTACTAATTTGTGAATGAATTGTAGTCTTAGAGCAAGAGATCAAGTTAACATATCTCTTCTGTTTGCTATTAAACTTTATTTTTCAATTAATTCAAACAAAGGGATTAAAGTTTTTTTGAATTGACTCTGGTTATAGGGTAGGTTATCGCATTTACTAGTATAACACAATATTTCGATCTCTCATATGCTCGATTTACTTTAAATTTCGGTAAAATACTCCTTAATAGAATAATGTTGTTCCATACAAATAATTAAAAGCTTATCATTAACAACAGATAAAAAGCAGCAAAAATTTAACCAGTAATAAAGTACATTACCTTATTACATGAAATTAAAGCCATACAGCAAATAGCATGCATGAAATTTACGCGGACAAAATTAAAGCAAATTGGCGAAAAAATCAACGTTTCATGAACATGAATTAATGTGGATGGAATTGTGTCATACCAACTTTACTTCGTCTATGTATCAAAAAAGAAAAAGAAACAGATTTACAACGAACAAACTGTTTTTCAATAAACAAACTTGTACATTTAGTACAATGAAAAAGGGTCAAGTGAGGGAATGTCTCCTTTTCGGGCCCTTTGAACGACTTCAGCAAATCCAGTTGCTCAGAATCCATACTTTATCACAGATATGCCTGCAGGACTTTTGAAGAGGGTGAATATATTAATCAGAGTGGCTGAATGTAATGGCTTTAGTGTATATAATTTCAGATCAACCGAAATTGTGGTGACATCACGACTTGGATCTTTCAACATCTCGTTAGTAATAACGGACATAAAGTGATTGCTGAATTCTCTTTTCTTCATATTTTTATGGCTTCCATTTGTAGTAATGTTAAGAGGCTGCAAAAGATGTGTCGTATTTTTCGGCACCATGACGACTACTATGCCAACATATTGTAACCGTCTTTGAACTGAAGATGTATTCTGCCCTTTGAATGCACCACATATTAGCAGGCGCTTTTGATCTTGTGGGAGCAGTAGCTTTTCAATCAAATTTAATGTTTCCAACTGGTTGCTCAAATGCTTTTCATTGAACGAAAAAAGAAGTTATTTTCATTGTTACCTATACTTTTTGGAGGGCATTTTTTAGTTTTTCCTGCATAAATTACTTGATAGGGTTAAATAACTCCATTTAAACTTTGAACAATAGTAATGCTTATCGAACGTTTATAAGAGCCGCCTGTGACAGGAACATGCTTTGCACCTCTGTCAGCCATTTTAACATTAGGTGTAGGCACCTACTTGGACGGGGTTTGGTCGGCATTCAAGATAAGCTCATTGGGAATAGCATGGGTTTGAACAGCTGTTGCAATCTCTTGCAAAGACCGAGTCTTCACTTCTTCCCATAAGTGCCGTGTGATGGCTGGTCTGCTTGTATTAGATGTTCTTTTTGACTTTTGCATTTGCTGGTAAAGTGAACATACACATGATTTTGTCACTTTAAATTCTGAATACTGTCCAAACATTTAAATGTTGGATCTTACTTTTCCAGCCAAACTACCTCAGATGATATGGAAGGTGATTTGCTTACCAAAACTTCTTAAGTTTGCCAACATCACCCATAATCTACGATCAAGTTCAGCAGAGGCAATTGTAGGTCTCCCTCGTTTTATACCAATGGTTCAGCCATGCCCTTGCGGTTCAGTTTAAGAGCGGCTTTGTACTTTCTTACCCATGGCTTTCAGTTAATTTATGAAAATCCTTTTTGAATTTTGATATGGCTTTGGACACTCCATTTTCGCTTGCGTATCGGGAAATTTTAATCTAGTCCTCCTCCTTGTAAACTGTTTGTTTCTCTTTATGTTGTGCTGCATTAGTATTATCAATTGTTGCAAGTTCTTCTGAAACCAATATTGCCGCTTAATTTGACACCCCAGAGCTACCTTCATTTGATAACGATAATGCTACAGGAGATGCTTCACCAACCACGCTTTTCCTCTTCCCTTTTTGCTGCATAAAATGTTTAAACTACCCCATAATAACGAGAGTTACTCTCTAAACAGAATGCGTCTCCTGAAAAACGGACTGGATGATATTGGAACACCCACTTTCCTATTCGTGTTAAATAAGTTTCTTTGTAAATATCACGTTATTCGAAACTTTTCTTTTGGCTGCAAGCGACTCCTTGTGCTTCAGTGCTTGGGCTATAGGAGATTTCTAATGAATATCAAAACATTGAAATTCTTTAAAATGCAGACCTTTGTAGAATGCTTTGAAACAGAATCAGCATTGCGTGGCTTTCACGTCTACAGAAATATCGAGCATTGGAATCCTGTAGTAGGGCAGTTGAAAACCTTTCATCGCGAATATGATCATGTGCACAATCGGTTTGTCACTTCTGGGAAAAACAATGTTGCCTGGCAATCTGGTGCTGTCAGTAGTTGGCCATGTGCCCTGAGAAATATTGTGGTACATTTGGTATGCTTTGCATTATTGTGCAGTTGTAATAGCAGAGATGAAAAGATAATGAACCAAAGGATTCGCTGTTAGTGCAAGCAGGATTAGAAATAGAAGTAGATATGTCTGTGGCTTGGGACGACGCAGAGAAAATGTCAATGCTTGAAAAGAAGCTGGAAATAGTAACTGTGCGTGATTATTTAGACGAACCGAAAGAAATTTTGCAGGAATGGGGTGTGACTGATGGAGATGGTGTGGACAAAGAACATTAATCACGTTTTATGTATGATTTTGTTTCTCAAGAAATCCTATACTTGATCTAAGATGCTGGTCATTTTTTATCTTTTTATGCTTCTTTGTCACGTCTAAATTAAAGCCAAGTCCTCGGGGGTTTTTTATGAAATGTTGAAATTAACGTTTCAACAATTAACAATTAACGTGAAATAAAAACGTTATCGTCGATGAAAACAAAATCGCACTAATTGATGTGTCGTTTTAATTTCGTGTTATAAGGTAAACTATAACATACTTGCACAGATTTAAATAACAAAAATTTCGACCAGCTAAAAACCAAGGCCGAACTCGCATTGACCATTTCCGGTTTAAGTGCATATATATTGTTTATGCATGATTTCAGACAAACAGAAAGATCATAGGCTCAGTGATCTCTAGCTGTGAAGAGATTTATTATTAGAAAATATACTACTGGAATTTTTATGTCAAAGTACAAAGCCAGAGTGTTAGTGTGAAATGATTCAAATATATCGCAAATTATATTCAGATATTTAGATCCAAAGAGATGTGGAGCATTTGAGAAGATATACAGCTAACAGTGCAAAGACACAAAGAAAAGAAATCTGAGCACCTTATTGTCAAAAGAGGGATTCATGTCATGTTACCAAAAGTTAAAGATCATTTGAAGCATGCATTTGATGAAGTAACAAAAACCACAATTCTAGAAATATTAACCCACAACAGGTCACTTGCAGAGGGTGCTAGTGTTTCCATGAAAAGGGAAAACAAACTTGCATCAAAATGTAGAGATTTACTTGATGAAATGAGAATTTACCTAAACGAAACTGAGAGATCAACTGTTAAATAAAGTCAATGACATGAAAAAGCTGCTGAGGTAGACAATGAGATTGTTCTGGAGAAAAAAAGAAACTCCTCAGAGCCAAGATATAAAGATTCTATGTCATATGTGCCATATTTGTACTACGTACTATACCAAGGAAAGTCCTTACCAAGTATGTCAGACGATTTTATGTTTCCATGATACTTCTGGAATTGCAACTTATCTTTTCACCCATTGTGTTTTTCACCAATACCTGCTGTCCAACAACAGCTGCATTAAAATACTACCTTAGCCAATTTATATTGTACGGATAAATCTGGTCCTGATTTGACAAATAGTAACTTAGACAAATCTGAACATGCCTCTGAGCCAGGTCTTTGCTGAAAGGATGTAATAGTGGGACAAGGATATCATACACTCCATTGGCTAGAAAAAAGGATTTAAACTCACTAGAATAAGGCAAGAGCTATTGTCACTGGCTAGTTAATAATCAACAAAGGCTTGGCAGTGCCTTACTAAATTCTCAATTTGTTCGTCCATACAAATGAATGTGACCAATATTTCATCCCTGGCTGAAAAAATGCAGTTTTGTAAAAATTTGAGACCTTACGTTATTGAGTATAATGATACATTGCTCCAATTTGACACATATACCTTCTTTGTGTAAATTCAGCCCTCCTGTTAAAGGAAGGCTGTACTTACATGACCTATTATACTGAGACCAACCTGAGTCAAATTGCAAAGCTTTGACAAGAACTGATCTTGCCTGGTGGAGGTACTAATTTTACCTTAAGGAACTGAGAAATGATGATTGGCGTTGTGTTAAAATGCTGTTGTAGTACGCAAATGAGGTTATCAGAGTCTTTGTCTTGGGAAATTTCTCAGAACAGAGATTCTTTAGTAATTTCTTAATTATTCTGCCATAGGCCATCTTTTACTAGAAAATTCAGAATGCACCAAAATGTCTAAGGACAAGAATTTTCGGATAATTGGCACCGCTAAATTGTCCATCCGTCTAAACGTATTGGAGTCTGTCAGCATGAAAACAAGAAAACCAGTACTCTGTAGGCAAAAAGAGTTCGTTTTTTCACTTGGACTTTTCCAATAATGTTTTATTTCTTCTTTTCTCTTTGTTCTTCTTGTTTATGATTGGCTAGTTTCGATATATTTCTTGTATGAAGAAGGTTGTCATATATACTTTCTTTTCTGACGATTCATACTCTGAAGAATGTCAGACGAAAAAAGCTTTTAAGTATGTTTTTAGCTCAATGTCGCAAATTTTCACAGCGAAAGACAATTTTGCTTTACAGCTGACAATCTAGCCAATCCTAGATACACCTCGAGACTAGTTAGTTATTAATCAGAAGTAATTTGGAAGCTAAACAAATCGTTTCTCAATCGAAAGCAAGTTTTGACAGAAATGATACTCTGACTAGTGGTTACAATTTGACACGAAAGATTGAACCATCACCCTAGGAAGCAAGCCATGGAGGCTATGAAGGGACATTTTATCTTGTGTCTTTTTGTTTTTGCTTGATGTATAAAAGTGGAATGCAAACTTCAAGTGAAAAATAAAATCTTCTTCAATTCCTAAAGTTACTAAATAAGCAGCTAGTTGTCAACCTTCTGACATTTGCACATGACTGTTTAGAACTGAAAATTCGTCGCTATGGCAACGTGACGCCACTTGAGGACTCTATTGTACGCAACACGCCTTGAGTAGGAAAGTGATCGTCAGGCTTCGAGTTTAATAGCAAAGTCGATAACAAAATATTTATCAAGTGCAACTTGTTTCAAAGAGGCCTACTCCACCAAAGTCTCTCCGAACTTTAAGGAAAGTGGCTGTCTCCTCTAGAACAGCATCCAAATTGTCTTTGAGGAAGAGGAACTCACGATTGTTGTCCATGTTTTGATACTGCGTTGTGATGTGTGCACGGTCAATGACATATGACTTCGTAAATCAATCCTGGTCATCATATCCTGAACAGCATGTAGTGCCAATAGCCCTTTATTCACCACAAGGTCGATTGTGTGAAGAAAACAAGGAGGCTCTGCGAAGTTTCCAATTTCCATACCTGAAACGATGTTTGATCCAGAATCGTGCAAATGCATTTATAATCCGTCAATCAATCCCTAGATAAAATGGAATTCAAAACGGAAACTAGTCAAAGAATGTCAATTTATAATAGTCACCTTAATATCCTACTACAAGACTGTGTTTTGCCGTCGTCTTCCTCCGTTTTCTCCTCTGCTAAATCCCGAAATGGGAGTGTTGTTTAAATTACGTTTGTTAAATCTTTTACATCCTAGTTTCTAGAGATGCGTAAGAGTTGCCCCATAAGTATTTTTGCACAGTCCCATATGTTTGATGAAAATGCCTTTTTCCATGCTGCAATTTGCATCTTTTATTGCCCGTTAATTGGCATCTTCTCGTGGTTGGGATATTGCATGTTTGTGCAGCTCTGCGAGCTGTGTTAATGCGAGATAGTCTCCTGGCAGGTGTAACTGAGCCAGACATCATGACATGTCAGAGGATACGACAATTTCTGCAAGTTGTATTGCATCGTAAAGGAGATGAAGAGGATGACACTGGCTTTAAAGTCGTCTCCAAAATACACTTGATGGGAGTTTGCGAATTTGCCTATCAATCCGCAAATATTGGTAAATCCTACAATTGATATACTCATTCGGAGAACACCATTAGCAGCTCATTGCTGTTGTGTTAGACAAAAGCTCGAATTCTTTCTTCTGTTATCACTCTTATTCTGAAAGGTTTTTAGTTGTGAAGTTACAAAGAAGACTGCAGAATGCCATATACCTATTAAGTATATGCATTAAAGGAGGCTGCGGAAGCAGATGAAACAGGAGAATTTCATGAAGAACTTATAGGAGTCATTGTAGTAAGCAAGAAACTTATAGACTTGTTCATTAATGCAGACTTAAAACTTGGAAGCCAAGGAAAGTATAATGCTGTCGGAACTAGTGGACTTGGAACAAAAAATAGCAATGAAGAAAGACTATGCAAGTTTGCCTCTTAGCAAGGCCGTGTATCACAAACACATGCTTCGAGCAAGCAGAAAGCAAGTGGCACAGATGATCTCACTACTAAAAATCAAATGGGAGAATATATATTGGTCAACTAACTTTTCAAAAAACAGAGTGGAGAATAGTAAAGCAAAACCAGGTAGGAATGATTCAGACAGCTTATGTTCACGTAAAAGTAACCAACAGGTTTGAATTTCCAGGAAGGAGGAAAAAGTGGAATAAATGGGATTAAAAGAATCTGATCGACGACATGTCTGCGAATTTATTCAGTGCCTTAGAGAATATGGTACAGAGACGAGAACAGAACTTGTTTGAGCTGTATATATAACTGTAAAATTGTTAAGTGATTTCCTAATAACCATGCTTTTCCCAATCCCAACGCAACATAACATAGGCCATCTATAATAGGCTTCATCTCACATGCCTTAAAGGTTCTACTAAGTAATATTTAACATGGAATAACGCAAGTAGTGGAACGACAACTAGATAAAGTTCAGCAAGGCTGCAGGAAAGGAAGGAGAGATGATACATTTCTCCTAAGAATGAATGCCAAAGGAATTCTGGAGACAGGCAAACAGAGACTACAACAAAGCTTCCGTTGGAACAAACAACGAAAAACTCATTTAAGTCAGCTGGGATCCTACCATATAACGTCAGGATAATAACAAGACATTGTACTTCAAGGAAGGGTACTGGTCACTGGAAGCTATGGTCACAACAAGGTTTAGGAACACAA
This sequence comes from Chironex yamaguchii, assembly GCA_024741275.1. NCBI lineage: Eukaryota > Metazoa > Cnidaria > Cubozoa > Chirodropida > Chirodropidae > Chironex > Chironex yamaguchii. The sequence continues at coordinate 35,037 of JANTCA010012891.1, read as the reverse complement.
GCAAAGTGGACAAAAAATCGGCGTGAAGCAAGGTTGTATACTGTCTCCTATTTAACCTCCACCGTGAGTTCCTAATCAACAAGGTCCAAAGCGAATGCAATGACTGCTTTATTGGTAAGTGACCACAAGCTTCGCTCTTCATTCTATATGGTCTGCAGCTTTCTTTCTTTGTTTCTTCTATCTGTTACACGATCACATACGAAACAATTTGCACCCAGCATTTTTACAAAATAAACAATCATTAGTTGCGTTGCAACATAAACCATGATTCTTTAACAGCACTGTTATGACAAGTGCACCCTCAGATCCTCCGTGAGGCCAAAAACGAGCACTATAAGTTGTACATTATTCTCAGAATTGTTGCCCTGCCAGCCTTTCCAGTGACAGATTAAGGGAGGCTGATTGGGCTGAAGACAGATGCACCCAATATTTAGAGTCCCCTCAAATTTGTATGCGCAAAACGTTTGTGCAGACGTTTCATTGTTAGACAGACCACAGAATTGGAAGGTGAATGCAAAAGACTAACTGTTAGCAGTGCAATGTGTTGTAACTTAGTCAAAGTCCTTCTTGTACTTAAGTCAGCATTCTGTCTGTCTCAGTGCCCTTCCTGTAATTAAATCATTCAGAATCGTAAAAGTTTTTTTTCTTCCCAAATTAAGGGAGTTGAGCCAGAATTTCGTCCAAAGAGCAACTAATAAATCAAAAATAAAATGTCTTAAAAATTCGGAAGACAAATGTCCTTGTAAATCAGCCCCATTTTTTATTTTGTATGCTATCAATGGGCAAAAACAGAGTGGAGCACAATGCCCATCTCAAAGTAAAGCATAGAGCTTAATGCTAATAAAGTTGTCGATCTGTAGCAGTCTAAGTGTACCAACAACTTTGCAAATGTCTGCATAGCAACGTGTATGTGTTTATCCATCGAAGGACAGCGTAGATCAATACTTCTTAAAGTTAAAAAAGATTAAAAATGAGATTAAAAGTTACACGGGACAAGAGAAGCTCGTTCTACTTTTATAAGTATTGAAACTGAAATTGTAAGCACACTAAACTTTAATTACTTGATTGATGCTTTTGCCATCAGAAAGTTTCAAAAAGTGCATTCTTCTGGTCCCTCGAATAAAATCATTCATAATCATAGTTCACTAAATATTTTATTTGTTTACATGTGGATCATTTTTATGGAAAGGAACCCTAGGTGAATTGCAATGGTAGTGTAAATGTTAACAAGTGGTCGTCTGCAGTCGCAGAAGCAAAGTTTTCAGGAAAGATAGTAGAACGTTCAAGCTTAACTTTTAAAATATCTTACTCCTGTTTACATCTATCTCAGAAATTAGGAAAGGTGAGCAAGACTGTAATAATCGTTACAAAGACTTCCACTATACCACTGTAGCTGCAATCGTTGACAAAAGTCTCGGGCAGTTTGTTATTTTCAGATTTTGAAGATAACATCCTTTTTTCCTAAACAGTGTTATCTAAGGGAAAAAATTGTATAATAAAAGGAAATCGTTTTGCATGTTGACTGCAAGTGTCTGATGCACAAAACTGCAAGTGGTTAGGAAGTCATCTAAAGTCCACGGAAAAAGAAATTTGTAGGTTTATCACTTAATCAAAGTTTACATGTCCCAATGACTTTTAGTGATGATAGTAGCTTTCCTATCATCTAACATACTGTTTTTGTTACAGCATATGGATACTATGCCCCTCACGAGTACTTTTGCCTTATGATATAACATGAATACTGATAATTCACTTAACAGCGTGGACAAAAAATACAGCTATTGCAATAAATAAATTTCATCCTATCCAGTTTACATAGTATCCTATATTTTCGTGAAATTTGATGAGACACACCAGTTATGTACATAGACTGTGATCTCGTACCAACCCATAACCCACTGATCATAAAACTCTTTTCTTTGAAACAAGAAGGCACAACCCAATGATACTAACTCATGATGATTAGCTTAGCGATAACAGAGGCAATTTGTTTATGGCAATCATCTTGAATGGTGGCGAAAAAGTAGCGCTTTATGGGAACTGTATTGGAATGTAATCAACGTATGACTAGTACTGTCCGCATAGAACTTTATACCCTAGTTTCTAATTATTGAGTGTATCAGAATTATCAGGGGAGGGGATGAAAGACTATAATCCGAGAGGTTGAAATAATTGCGGTTGGAGATATTCAACATTAAGTTTCAAAATTAATGCAGCGTAATGTGTAAGGACTATATTGAAAGTTTACAAATGATCTACACACTACCTCCAATACGTTTCTCGATAGCGTTAAGTGGACAGATGTTTCGTATGTAACGAAAAAACATCACTGATTTTTGTCAAAGAATTATCCCCATTATAATTAACACGACTTGATTCAGCATGCCAGGGAACAGTGTTGGACTTCTCTTGCTTAACGGTTTCCATAGAAAATATCTATGGCCCACTAGAAAGACTTCCAGAACCTCTAAACTAAAACAAGAGGATTCGAATAAAATAGGATGGCTATAAACGTTTCTGCAACATTAATCAGTGTGAGAGGACGTTCCTTGCAGTATTAAGTTGACTGCCACAAGTATTTCGCAAAGCAACTTAATTTAAGATTCTTGATTAAAACTTCTGGTAGCAATTCGTACTTCGACTTACATGATTAGATCCCCGTTTCTATCGCATATATAGTATGTTATACTCAGAATTATATATCCAAAGATCATCATTATTCAAAGGGAATCTGTGAAATGCTATACGAGTTATCAAGAAAACTATTTCAAAATCCGTACGGAATAGACATTTCGAACTCTCCTCTTCTGATCCACAAATTACTATTTTTCACATTTTTACTTTTTAAGTATAAGATTCAGTTGTGTATCTACTTAAATGATTATGCTGCAACTAATTTTCCCATCAGTTAACTATACGGGTGTATGAACTCAACTTAAAAGCTTTGTTTTGTTTGTTGTATTGTCGGAAATCGCTTGATTCTTCTACAACTAGGCATTTGCACCCATGTTATACCACCCAACCCACCAATTCCCACTCTAAACCCCACTTATCAACAAAAAACCCTTTCCTAATCTCCCCGCAAGGAGCCCAGCCATTATTGCTCAAGCCCAGTGGTGTAGCATCCGGGTATGCAACGTATTCAGTGAATACCGTGGGAAATCATATTTTTCAATATGTTTTTTGTCTCGAATCAAAGTTTAATCGTAATTTTGAAATGCCAGAAGTCTGTTGCAATTTATTTTAAATTTATTGCAATATTTTGCATTGACTTCCGTCGTAGGAAGTTGGGGAAAAGGTTGTTTGACCCTCGTCTTTACATCCCCAGAAAACACCTTTTTATACGCGAACAAACTGATTAGGTGACATTTTCCGACATATGCCAAGTTTTGGGATAGTTCATTATGACCTCAGAAGTCCTTAGCAAAAACCTTAAAGGTAATTGAAAATTTTTGAGGGGGCAACTGTCCCTCCTACCCCTCCGCTAAGTACGGCATTGGATAGAAACATTGTCTAACCAGGGAAGTTTTAAGTATACAGCACAATTTTGAGACCCAACAGAATTTTCGGATGCAAAATCAGTGAACTTTTCTAGACGAATTCTAGAAACAACATCTTCTGGATACACGTTTTCCATAAGTATAGAGTTTATTTTCCCTAGTTCCGAATTTAATTTAGATCTCGAACAGATACTAAGTGCTCTATGAGCAAGTGTTCTGCTGAGGTTGATTTTCCTCTAATTTGGACAAAAAGAATCTCAATGAAAATACTGACGAGCAAAAGTAGCTTTACGGTAAACAGTTTTTTCAACCAAAACATCAAGAAAATGTAATAAGCCGTCCTGTTCCTTTTCAACCGTAAATTTGAGAGGTGTAACTGGTTAAGTTTTTTGAAAAACTTGTCGCATTGCAGCTCAGTTTTAAAGATGGCAAACGTGTCATCAACATATGACATGTTCTATAACTCAACAAAGATCTCCTCTGGGATGGAGGGCCTCTGGGATGTTCAACCTTTCCCCTGTACAAAGCATCGGCATATATTTCTACCGCATCATTAAGGGGGGCATTTGTGAAAAGGCCCAAAGGAACCCACAACGATCCACAATTGTTAAATCTTGTCCACACTTCGACATTGTTTTTGAGGCATATATGAATTTTACTGCAGTTATGACTGTTATTGCCCAAGTAAGCAAGAAAACGCAGTTTTATGATAATAATCTAACTGGAAAATTTGGGTTGGACCCTTGCTCTAAACAGATGTTTTTCCCTTGTGATTCAGCAACGTATGACAAAGAAATGTAATCATTGTGCATATGCAATGGTAATCTTCATCAATGATTTGACCTTCGAACGAAATGGAGGCTGTTCTTTGGCTAGTGTCAAAGGGAGCCACGAGTTAAGTGATTTGTCGTTGGCAAGTGCTTGTTGAGGCAAACATCGTGACGCTTAGAATGCAAGTTTTGGTTTAATTCAAAGTCTATTTGTCAGTATTCTGACTTAAAAGACACAGATGACACAACCTACGCAACCTGCCATTGGCAGTAACTTTGCGTTCAACCTTGGAGAATTAGTACTCTGTTATGAACCTGATCCATCAAAGGCCAAGCTGCTTTATGATGCTAAGGTAACTCCAGTCATACACATAGTTGAGATCTCCACCTAAGTTATACGTTTGACGTACTGTGTATTTACGGTATTACGAGTGAGTCATTTCCAATTCCTCGAGCTTTAATGACAGTAGGTAAAGTTTACATAAATTGTGGTATTTTTGTGTGAAAAAATCACAACCTCCAAGCAATTCTTTTTAAGTTAAAAGTTGGATCTAGGATAAATAATCATGATGAAAAACCAATGGACACTAGAATCTTCAGTACTGGTGTCAGAGGATTGATCAAAGTATCCCAAGGCCAAATCTATTTCATGTTTTATTTTAAAAATGTCTTCCTTTCAGTCATTTTATCCCATCGATTATGCTTTAATGCACATTTCCTATTTCCTTGCTATAGATAACTGATGTCGATTCTACTAAAGATGACTTTGGGAATGTAATGCCAGAGTACTATGTTCACTTCATAGGATGGAATAAAAGGTTAGAAGATCTCTTAGTGACCTGGTCTTGCATCAGTACTATTTGATTACTTTTACCTTTACTGTTACACTTATCCCATATACAGCATTGAATAGGCAGATAGATAATGAGCTTTTTGCAACCCCAAAAGCAAGGAAAATAAAGTTATTTATGAACTTCTCCATTTGGACATTTTAAAGTGAATTTTAAAAATAAATGTGACATTTTACTGGTCATGTTGGGAAATGATTCATCACATAGAAAGGTTATAGTAGGTCAAGCAATTTCAAAATATGGGCATTACGTTTAAGAAATTGTTTTTGTGCCATTGTTTTGACAACCTATTTATTGCTTATCACTTCTTGATGTGTACAGGATAATCTCATAAGTCTGGGTTGCCTTTTTCTCCAATGCCTTAAATTTTCATTTTGAAGGTCTATGTGAGAGTCTGCTACTTACTTACAGTAAATTATGTTGTGAGACTTAAAGATTTAGCCCAAGATAGGGCTCATGGCAACCACTGATGTCCAGCAACTAACTTTTTGGGCTTCTAGCAAAGGCTTTAAAGTTTAAACATTGTGCAGTCATTGTAGTAGAAAACAATGGCTGGAATGGTTGTATTTAGCTCAAACTACCCTACTACAAATTCAACCTTGACACTTTTCAAACATGTGGTAAACTTTTTAACTTTGTGAATTATCACCGAGAGATCATAATCAGTATAACGAAAGAAGAAGTCATGCAAAGATTGATAATAACAAGGTGTATCCTAGAACCATAGGGATTGCAGCCTGTAATATCTAGTCAGGATTGCACAGGTACACATAGCAACTAGTAGGTTTTCATAGGCTTTAGGCCATTCCCTACAAAATGTCACATCTAGTTTTGCTTATTAGTCTAACCATTTAGTTTCTAGACTTTTAGCATTTTACTTGTAAGCCTGTTTAATTGTTATTAGTTTCATACGGGCCATGTTTTATTCTGTGCTTAAAAGAGAACACAACACTGCATACAAGTTAATTATTTTTTGATGATGCTTTTGTTGTTTTCTCTCCTGCAAGCTGGGATAGGTGGATTTTAGAAAGTGGTATCCTAAAGGATAATGAGACAAACAGAGTACTACAAGCTAAGTTGGTAAACAAGGTTGTCAAGTAAGAGTGTCTATACTTTGAAGTATTTAAATAATTAACTCTAACCTAAACAATCTGTCAAGCTTGTGACCCTTAATTTTTTTCATTGCTATATGATGAGGCAAATCTTCTTTTCAAACTAACTTCTTGCAAGTTTGTAAACCAAGTGTGTAAAGTTATTCTTTGCTACTGCTTGATAAATATGATATCTTTTTGCCTTAATCAAAGAAACAGCACAGTTAGGTTGCTTAAAGCAGCTGTTGCGTTTACTAAGTTAAAAAAACCTGTCTCTTGCAAAAATAAAGAGAAATAAAACCAATTTAAATACTGGTCTTTAGCTTCAACAACCTATAACATTGTTTCAAGTTGGTTGTCACTGATTCACTAAATTTTTTTATGCTTTTGTAATTCCTTTAGATACCAGTAAAGTCCTTCTTCTTGAAAACATTGTGACTTGTGCTTTGGTAGAGAATTTTTACCTGAAATGTTTAATCTCAGGTTAGAAATCAATATCAATAACTTTAAATGGAAATGGATAGTGATACATAATTTAGAAGTGTTAACTTTGGGTAAATGGTACTGAATGAATTAACAGTTTTGCTATGGGCATTTGCAAATATATTTAACACTGCCAAAACAGCTGTGTTTCAAAAGTATAAAAGTAGAAAGGCTGGAAACATGTGTCAGTTGAGTGTTTTTTGAAATATGATTTCCTGTCATACATATGTTTTAACAATTGAATTTTGCTTCAATCTCCTGAAAATTGCTTTTATGCTAGCTTACTATATATTTTTGTTCTCAAAGGAGGTCAGCTGGTAAACGACAAAGACAACAGCTAAGTGAAAATTTGGAAGATGATCAGTCATCAGAAAGTAGAAGTTCTGTAAGTCAGAGTGGATCTGACATAGCAAGTGAGGTATGTAGTAACCACATTCTTTCAAAACTGTGCCAAACATATTTTGTGTATTCAAAGTGAAATTTTAATCAATTATTTAATCACGAATTGAATATGGAGCCGATTTTTGTTTAATGTTGCATATAAAGTTGCAAATGACTTATTTGACACAAACACATGATTCATGAATGTTGCATAGGATTTTTATATTAGTTTTGATAATATTTTACTTGATGTAATCAGCAAAGTGTTGGTCACTATGCCTTAGGCCTAAACAAATTGTTTGTTGGTCCCTTGTTTGAGCATATGTGAAAGGAGGCAAGTTGGCTTTTACTATACATTAACCAAAAACGCTTGAGTATAGACATGCTTAGGTGCAACATATTACATATTGAAAGTGAAAATTAAACATAAATAGAAACTATAAGTATTACTACTTTCGTATTTACTTTGGTCATCATGGTGACAATAGGCCGGCAAAAACAAATATGGAAGCTATAAAATGGAGGATTTCTTGGTAGTTTTAAGCATCATTATGGGAGATTTTCTCATTCATCAACAGATCAGGGCAAAGTTGTAACTCAGATAGTGACTGTAAATTGAAAAGGCTAGTAATGCCCAATAAATAATCCAGCAAAGTTTCAAGTTACCATCAAGGTTTTAAACTTGAAGAAACTCTGTTTGGTCATGTACCCATGACTGAAAATGTATTTCATTTCACCTCTTAGGACTTAGGCCACTGATAATATAATGTAATCAATGACAAAGAGAAACAAAATGATTCAAAACCTTGTTGAAGTTAGGAAAATACCCATGTGGTGTTTGTAAGAAAGTTGTTGGTCAGAACACTATCTTCTGTGAAGGATGTGCATCTTCGACTCATCAGCTCTGGTATTCAAGCAAGGCTTTCCAAAGACCCAGACATCAGATGTCCCCAGTGCACAGGAAATGCTTTGCCAATGGATACCAGACCTTGCTATGGAGTGGCTTTTTGTAACATCAAACTTGAAGTGGTAGACAAGCTCAAATATCTGGATGACAGAATTTGTCCTGGGGGTGCATGTGAGCTGTCCACAGTTATGAGAATTTGTACTGCTTTGGTGAAGTTTTGAGAGCTGTTATCCTTGTTAACCTGTAAGGCTGTATCTCTCAGAATATGTGGTAGAGTGTCAAGGAGCACTCTGTTGCTCTGAATGTTGGGCTCTCCATTATGCAGATCAGTTACACCTGCAGAGGAATGAGAAAACTATGCTTTTTTGGATGTGCAACATTAAGAAGAAAGAACACTTTGGTGTTTTTACACTTCCCTGACGAGTCAAGTTGAAGGCACTGTCCATTGTGCTGAGGTGCAATTGACTATGTTGGTTCAGACATGTTGAAAGAAATACAACCTGGATCAACAAGTGTACATGTCTGGAGGTTGCTGGTTGAGCAAGCTGTGGTAGGGTGCAGGAAAGTTGGATATCTTGAATTGAAGGGACGTCAGGAAATTGCATATCCCAGCTGGTGCAATTCAAGATGGCATGCAGTGGAAGAATTTGGTAAAGACTGCTAGCTACATATACATTTGACATGTCTCAGTGTCTCAAAAGGAATTAACTATCTAAAATTAACTAAACCATAAAAACCTGCAAAACAAGGAACTTGTGAGTCATTAGCAAAATATCCACTCCTGTTCCACTTTTCACTGCTGTTCTTTTTAGAATCAAAATTGTGCTTCCCACTAATTATAGTATTGGTATTTACATATTACTTGCTTGTAACATACAGAATGTTATATATACTCCAGTAAGCATGCGACCCAATAAAATCCCAGACCAGCAGATACTTATTAAAAGTACAAGGCCATTCATACATATTCCAACTTTTTTTGTCAATGAAAAATATTTATTCTGTACTTAAAAACCAGTGAAATGACTCCTTGGTGCCATTTCTAGTTTTCTGCCCCTAGAATGTCACATGTTGCAAAATTAACTTACAAAATTGATGTATATATTTTTATTCACAACATGTTTCTGGCTTTTTAGAGCGAAAATGTTAGAAATCTCCCACTTGTATCGATGCGCATCCCATTGCCACTAAAGGCAAAACTAGAAGATGATTGTTATAACATCAAACGTAAAAAACTGGTAAGTATGATTTCTTAAGTTTTTGTCCACTAAAAGTATTTTTACCACTTTTGACATTTTCAGGTAATTGTTTGTGTCAGCAGCCCCTGAGTGATAGCCTATCTACATATGATATGTTGCAGAGGCAGTGGGCAGTGCTAATAATTCTAATCCATTATTAGCAATTCTTTTCCTAAAGAAGGTCTGGCAAGAAAATCACAAAATAGAAATTCACAAGTTTAAAAACAAAATTATACATCCTCTATGATATTCTCTAAACTATACATCCTCAATAATATCCTCTGATTTATACATCCTCTCTGTTCATTCTTTATTGTGGTGATAACATGAAAATTAGCTGGCGTCTCAATACTACTTTTGCCTAATCCTGTAATAGGGCTCCAATTTCTTCCCCTTTGAGATGTTAGCTGGTCTCCATCTTCACCACACTATTTCTCAGTTTTGATAGTGAATGTACGGGAGCAATTGACAGTTGCATCATATTTGCCTTAACTGTGATGCATTGCTGTGAAATATGCTAATGGCAATGTGATATTAACTCATTCAACTTAGTAGTGGCTGCCAGAACCATTTCAAATAGTGAGTGAGAGAACCATATCAAATTGTGTTATCAACCTATCAACACTTTATTGAAAATCAAGCTGCAAAAATTTCTGATGACTTGCATTTACATGGGTGACTCCAAGGAGGGTCTGAGGGGCTTCAACCCCCCACTATTTTGCAAAGAAAAAGGTTTTTGTTTGTTACAGGCAAGAAACTGTCATTAGCATAATTTTAGACATTGGTAACATCTGATTGTTACTTCATGCTAGCAGCAATGAATCATAGTCTCGCTTGCAACAGCAGTAGAAAAATCATAGTATAATTATGATGCATTTGAGAGTGTTGCAAAAAGTTGTTTTCTAGTCAAATAATGCTTATGCCGCCCCTGATTTACATTTCATAAAATCTAGCATACTCCAAACTCTTGCATATTATTATATTGTTTGAAAAAACCCTTAAAACTTCACAAATTTCAAAATTGTTTCATACAGCAGAAAAACTGATCTTTTAAATTCGTTACCTTGAGAACAATTGTAGTAATTACACTGATTAATCAGAGCCTTGTTAGTTGGTACATTTTCTTGTTAAAAAAGTGGTCAAGCATGGTTCTCGAGAGTGGTATTTACAAGCTAAGTGGCAACACTATTTACATTCTTACGAGTTGCATAAAGAACAGTGATAAAAACTCGGATGATAGTAGAATTTAAATATAAAGAAGGTTAAAAGAATTGATGTAACCAAAAGCATTCAGGGTGTGGTACAGAAAATGTTTCCTCATATTAGCAAGTTAATTTCCCTCTCAGCCACCCCTGATAAGTTGTTAAGGGAAAATCCTTCCATGTCTTCAAGTTTAAGGGACAAGGCTGCTGACTGTTTCATCCAGCCTTGTTTCATTGATTGACTCTATTTTTTATAATACCTTTGTAAACAGAAGGCCTTGTTCCAAAATGCATTATTTAAATAAGCAATGTTTGGGCATACTGGATGAGTTTGATAGCGTCATGCTTGACTAATTCCATTAAGACACTTACATGTAGCCTCTTTTCAGCTGTATACAAAAACTGATTTTTACGAAAAGGATATTATAACGGAACTTGCCTTATGAGGAAATCCACGTGGGTTACATGAAGTCCACGGTGACAAGTTTAAATGCCCAATGTCAACCATTTTTTATTAAACGATGCCCACTTTAAGATTTTGGTCACGCATGGTATTCTGGAGATCAAATTGATAGACACGTGAGCTGAAAGTTGCAACCTTATTGTAAGAGCAGCCTTGTTTTTCTTTCGTCGTTTTCTTATTTTATGTGAACTTCATTGTAGCTCATAAAACTCCCAAGACAACCATCGGTCAGAGAAATATTAGAAGAATATTATGAAAAATGCTGCAACGAGAGGGACAGACCACGAAACCACGAAAATGTCAGGTAACAGCTTGAAATGGTTTTCTACAAGATTTTAAGTTTACAGGTATAACAATAGGTCGTTGTGAGTTAGTGACAAATCGTGCAATTGTTAATTTGTATCCAACATTGTCAATGTATCCGCCTATTTAATCTTGTACAACACACTGCTTGCCTGCTATTGTTATTCTGTGGTCAAATCTCTTGAGAAACAATAGTTATTGTTTCCATTGTCTCTTGGTTATTTTGCTGTTTGAAATTTCTTCCCATAAGTGGCCGCCCTTAAAACGTACCCTTTGTGGCATTACTTTGTGACGCGATGTCACAAAGAGGAGTGAAGGGAAGTTGTTGCCAAATTTTGCGGATTGTCATCGCCCTGCAAAGCGGGTTGTAGTCGTGAAAATATGTCTTTTTAAATTTTTAGCTCATCTGTTGTCAGAGATGTCGTGGATGGTCTCTTGACTTGTTTCGACTTCACCCTTGCGACCCTTTTGCTGTACAACTTCGAACATGATCAGTACTGGACACTATTCCCATCAGCCGGACCATTACGACCTGCCAGTTCTTCATCTGTCCGTTCAGAATCACCGAGAAGGAAGTCTCGAGCTCAGTGCAGGGATGATCCCTTAGTGGGTCTGGAAGACACTGCCTCTGCCGGTACAGTACATTCAATGCACAATCAGGAAGAGGGACAACCACAAGTTGAGGAGAAAACTGGAGAAGAACAGGAAGAAAACAGTGTTGATGGTAGGTGAAGAGTTCGTTTTCATACTATCCGTATACGTGTGCTCGAGCGAAATCTGCGCACCAAGGATAGAAGGTAACAAGATGGACAGGCACTTTCGACCCTTGTCTCTTATGCACGTTTGGATAAGATGTGATAAATGGCATCTATTTGCGTAATCATCAACCAGTTTATAGACTATAGCCGTATAAATTGTTCAAAACAATGCCAACAGCAGCTACTAAAATTGTCCAATACAGTTGCCTTCTGCCGAGGTCTTCGCATATGGCTACTGGATTGTAATCGTGTACATTAATTGCCCTTGTAAATCTGTGTATATTGTATATTATCGCAAGACACTTAACGTTGTCTGGCGTCTGTATGTTTATAGCCAACTACTGTACTAGCTTGCGAGAAGTCTCATAAAACGTTGGGTTAAATAAACCCATTTTAATCGTTAGTACAGTTTGATCCTTGTCGTAAGCTGTTTGCTTTGATGTGGTGCTGTGTCAATGTTTGCACCGAGTGAAATTTGGAGATGTGTTCACTAGTTTTCTCTTCACACCTTGTATCCATCTTCCTAGGCTGCTGCCAAATAGTCACCCGTTTTGGACCAGTGCACTGCAACTGATTTTTAGGCATCGACCTTTGAGTTGTTTCAAATTTAGTGAATTTAGCTTTGTGACCATAGGTATTTTTGCTGGAAACAGTTAATGTTTTGGCACCCAGCAAATATAATACAGATTACATTTAAGCCTGACATACCCCGTAGTGCCAAACTCGACGCGGGTACTTCGTATCTTCTTCGGTTACGTTTTGGAGGAAATTTTTGCAATTTTGACGACAGTATCCCTTTTATTGAATTCTTACCATGGTGTACGTATACCTGTAGGCTTGTAGGGCGGCCTTTAGTGAGTAACTTTGCTTACAATGAAATGAAGCAGAATGCTTAGTCCTCATTTTTATGTTCCTAGAGTCCTTGCGAGGGCGCGTATTAAGATCGAGACGATCTACGTTGCCAAATAACGTCGAAGGAATTCGTTCCAGACCAAGAAAGCGCCTCAGGGTTAGCAGGAGTCCAATGCCACGGAGTCCATCATCGCTAGATACCCTGACAGACAGTCGTGATTCAGAGGTAAAGCGTTATCGAATAATGAATAGTGTGGATAGTGTTTCCTAGCTGATAGTGAATCGAAGATTAGCCATGGTTTCCAAGGATGTTTGAGAAAGCCTGACAGTGCTTAAGTTGCCTTTTGTGAACGCACGTAAATTGAGTCTCGTCAAGCTGCATGGTAAAGTAGTAAAGGGAATACTTTGTTTTTAGTGTGTTTTGTGTTGGCTTTTTGCTAATTTCAGGTCAGTCAGTTGGTGCATAGGTTTTTTTCATTTGCTCTGTGAAAATATCAAAATGTTATATATTTTCGAGCAGGTGTGTTCTTTACACAGTAGCGATGATGAATGACTTAACAAATGTCAAACATTAGATCGTCGGTAAAACTGAAAACTTTCGTGTAATAGCAGTTACATAGGTCGGTAATTTGTAATCCAATTGTCCGTCAGTCAGATGTTGAATGGTTGACACCGGTGATTAAAGTGAAATATTCTAAATGTATATTCCTGGAAATTGCGATTTTTGTGTTTGTTGTTGAGTTTTTCATTTACGGTGATAAATTTTACTTTCACCCCTCCCCCTTTCAAAGTCGGCGGCAGTCTGTAAGAGGTTTCAAGGAATTAAGGCTATCGTTAACCAGAGTTCTACCATGTGATTCGTTTTCTTTGCTTACCCATATACTGAATGATGTCAATGTAGATGACAAAGAATGTATTGGTGAGTGTTGCTGAGCAGACGCCGAATAGCAGGTTACGGCTTTATATTGGTGGCGCAGTTCTAAAAGACACCACGTCTTATATTTGGGAATTCGTGCTTAAAAGCCACTTATATTAGTTCAAGTGCAAACGTGATATTGGCATACAGCTGATCTCCGTATTTTTTTATATTCTTCCAGATTTCTTTCGGCAAAACAAGGAACAAGAAAGGAGCATATCGCTCAACTCAATCACCTTTACCATGCCAACAAGGGACAAGAAAAAGACCATCTGATATTTACGGGAGTGAGCATTTACTTCGTTTATTTGGTAGGGAAGAATATCCATCCTTGTTTACGTCTTCGTCGCTTAAAAAGAAACATTCGTGGGTTTAGCTTGTAGTGGTCAGGGTAACACGCTGTGGAAGTTTGAACAAGCACGTTCCAGCTGTATGAACACAGTTTTATCATGACCAGTAATAATAATATTGGCTCCAAAGAGGGTCAAAAATAAGTGTAAGGGAGGACTTGCAAATTCATTTTGTAACCAGAAACGTCCCCTGGACTTCCCACACCCCCACATCCTCCCGACAAACGTCCACAGGTCTCATTTCTAAAAATCGATGTTTTCCAAAATTTCCAAAGGCTGGCGTGGTCTTTAATGTGTCGCGGAAGCAAGAAAGAATCTTCCCACGGAAACGTCTTTAATTCTTTAAAATCTGTGTGTTTAAACTTCGATGTTTCTTGTCACAAGAGAAATGTCCAGTACAAACCTCCCTCCCACTAAGCGTCCATGGGACGTTTCTGGTCACAAAATCTGATTTGTGGGACGTCCTTAAGCGCATAGAACGAAAATATGCGACGGAACAGGTTTTGTTTTCTGTCCATTGAAGTAGGGCTATGGAACAATGTAGATACATTTTGCCAAGAGAATAAAATAATAAACGACCTAAGAATAGAAAAATATAGTGATTAGTATAGAATTGCAAATGGTGGAAAAGAGGGGAGTAACAACTTAATTTATTACAATAGAGATAAAAGTAAGACATGATAAAAAGATTTGGAGGTTGGCGTGTAGCTACAAGAGTTTTAGTGGTGGATATGAAGAGCAGCCAGAGGAAAAGGATGTGAACAGAGAGGAAAAAAATTTATGATATTATGCATGATCTGGAACGAATAAATGAATCATTGATTTTTTGCATTGGGATTGAGTTGCCATTTTTCGCATATGCAATATATGTACTATTCTTGTAACTCATAGATTTGAAGTAACTTGTAGGAGTCTTCCAAGCAATTTTGTAACTGGTCTTAGCAGATTTACCCTTCTCACTCATGACGAAGTGATTCCTTGTGTCTGTAATTATAAGAAGGTATTGATGTTATCGTACTTTAATATGTCTAAGGTCTTTGAAATCGAGGTCTAGTACATTGATGGCCCAGCCATCCCTCTTTTCGATTTAAGCTTCATTTTGTATCTTGACTCTCCGTTTTTTTTCTCTTGTTTCTTTTAGTTAAGCTTCCATCTCTACTTGCCAGGATGGATATGGATGAACGGAAACAACAGACTTTACTAGACTACGTTTGGAAACTATTAATGTAAGAGTATGTCCAAAGCAACTGATCAAGTTGGTGGCTTACCTTTTTGAGTATACTATTTGAAGGTCTTATTGGATTGTTTTTCTCTTTATATATAACATGTTTTTATTTTAGCAGTACATCTTACTTTTGGTAATAAACTTCGTTGCCTGCTAATACACCAATTTCTAATAGTGTTTAAATGATGAAGATGGTTTAGTAGATGCGCAAACGTAAATTTTTTTTTGTAGCATACTCGTTATCGAGCGTAGCTGATTCCCATGCCAGGGTTAGAGAATTTACTAGGAAGTGAGCTCTTTAGGAGAGTGGGCTCCCGTTACCTTCTCTCACCAATGGTATTTTGTTTGCGGTGACGTGGGTTCGAACTCGCAACCTGTGGCTTGCAAGATCATCATCTTATCCACTATACCACGGCGGCTCTAAACATAAAACATATGCTACGTTTCTGAGCTGTCATGCATAGTGGAACACAAACCCTTCCGCTTGCAATTTGTATGTATATTCGAACACAGGTTAACAGTGAGAAAGAAGTTGACAGATGTTTGATTCCACACCAAATAATGGAATCATGGCCTCCTTTCAGTAATCTTCAGTTTTTGTTGAGGTAATTAGTATCAATGTTATGAAATGACCCAAAGTATTTTACATTCATCATCTTATCACTTGCAGCATGTGTAATCTTGTATTTGTCTTTTTGTCGTGCGGTGCAGGTAGGAGTTGTTGAATTATTTTCCTCTTTCGCAGGTATCTGAGTGACAAAGTACCAGAACTTTTTTCTCCAGACAATTATACAGATATGATCAAATGATGTCCAAAGGCTTCAGACAACGGTGACCCCTGTGTTGTAACACTATCAAATTCATCGCGACATCATGATTAGTGTTCATAAAACTTGTAAATTAAGTATTTAAGATGTACATATGAGTTGGATGTCGGGGTACCTATTTGTTATGTAAAGCATCGTTGAATTTGAGTATGATTTATTTTCTTACACTCCTAACCATCCAAGCCAGTTTATGATGCGTTTAGCGTAAAAAGCAGTTCACTAGAATAACTACTCTATACTTTGTTGTCGTCAAACGGATAACCTCAGTTTGCTTGTTGTATCTGTGGAATTCAGACCTTTATTTCATTTTTGATAAACGGTAGCGCCTAGGACTCTGTATTTGTCGCAGCTTTGGATTTAATGTATCTTAGTCTTTGTAGCTTTTGTAGATCATTTTTGCTTTTATAGCTATTTCAGCTCAGTAAAGTGGTTGACCTTCGTGTCTGCAGGTCTACATATTGTGAAAATAATCCTTTAAAGTTTTCCAAACTTCGTAAATAGCTATCAGTATTGTTTGACCATTTACTACTTCGCTCAAATGAAACCATTCCACAGCTGACACAAAGTGCCACTTCTTTACAAATAGAAAAATAATAGATTAATAATATTAACCGAATTCTTAAAGAGGATAGAAACTTCAACAGTTCTAAAAGTGGTGTTAGCAATGTTTATCTTGCGAAAAGAAAGTAATCTAAAAGTGAAAGATGAAGATGAAAATATATTACAATTTTAAGTCTGAAACTCAGTCTTGCAGTATCCACATATTGAAATTCTATGCATAAACATCGTTCAAAATCTCATAAAAGCAGATATACTATCAGACGTTCTTGGATCATGTATTAGTTCATTGAAAATCTTTGCACCTTTGTGGAGGAAGGCTGGCATGTTCACTTCTTGTCTCTTGAAAACGAACTCTATTTTAATTGTTTCTTGTGTGCTTGCAGTGTTACATAACGTATTGGCCTAAATAGTGACAAACATGGTTCTACAGAACATTGTATACTATCCCGCAGCCTCTCTTTTGATTGTGTTTATTGTTAATGTAAGCTCGCATCTTCGATTCTTTTTAGCCTTTTCTTTATTTGCATCACACGATTCTAAACCGACGTGACCGTACTCTGTTGTGTCCTATCTAGTATCAAATTCAATATGCCACAGTAAGGCAGCACTTGGCGATAGATGACTTTAACCAATTTGATGTCCAAATGACTTCTGATCTTTGATTAGAGTCGGAAAAGACACAAGGCCTTCGTGCATTTTGGTGTCCAAATCATTGTGAAGATTTAATGAGCAATCGAGGTGATCACCAAGATACTTGTATCTTGAGGTGAAGTTGATTTGGACATCCTTGTGTTGTATACATAAAGGCTCCAAAGATACCCGTATCCTTTACGCTGTTCTTAAGAACACACACTCAAGTTTTTCCTTTTTCTGATTAAGGATTACTTCATTTTCACTCGACCAACATGCAAGCTTTAATCATGACAATCGATAATTTGGCATTTACTTCTTTAATCTCTTCACCAGCCACGTAAATAACAGCATCGCCTGCGTATTTTGTTATGTTGGCATCTTTGGTGAAATATGCAGTATTGTTAAAAAACCAGGGGACCTAAGATTAATCCCTGTGGTACCCCACTTTTGATCTTTTGTGGATTAGAGATTGAAACTTTAAAGGATATTTTCCCATTTCGATTAAATTGGTACTTTTGCAACAACTCTAGTGCAGTTTCGCTTAAATCATGATATGGAGCTTAGCTAATAACATTGATGGCCAAGTGGCCGTTAATGGGACGTGGCCGTAATTTGCTGGTTTACTAAAAATTCACAAAATCTTGCCCTAAACGCATTTTATGTGTTTATATGTTGTTTTGAAGACACTTGAGTGCCCCTAAAATAGTCGGCCTTTGACCGGCAGCAGTAAATGTATCCGTAAATTTACAAATGAACAAGACTTTAATAAGACAATTATTCAGGTTCAAGTTCGCAACAAAATATTTCCCAATTTTTGTAAGCTACAAAACGACGAGTACATAGGCCTATACTATTTCAATTTCCTCTTTTTTCTCCTGTC
Source organism: Chironex yamaguchii (assembly GCA_024741275.1). Lineage (NCBI taxonomy): Eukaryota > Metazoa > Cnidaria > Cubozoa > Chirodropida > Chirodropidae > Chironex > Chironex yamaguchii. The sequence goes on along the minus strand of JANTCA010012891.1, from coordinate 16,846 downwards.
TTTACCTATCTCTTCGATGGATTTTTTCTTTCCTTCGATCTTCATACGTAACCAGGTTATGCTGAAGGAATCTCCTCAAAATTCATGAAGACAGGGCACTTCCATCCCAAAGCCTGCTCCTCTATTAGCTGGCTTTCCAGTTATTTTTGCTGAAGCTGAATTAGTTGATCGTTGCTGAAATGGAAACAAATTTGGTAAAGTATATATGACAACATATTTGGAGGAAATTCGAGTGAGAAAAACTAGACAGTGGTCTACAACATATTTTTAATGCGGAATGAATTGATATTGTAACATTTAAACATTTTTATGCTTAAATTGATATGAAAAAGTTTGTTGATGTTGTTTGTCGTCATTTTTGTTTTGTCTGTTTCGATCAGAATCAATCGCGCGCGATCTTATGGAAGTGTTTGTTAATTTCAAGACCGAATTTCAACAATTTCATGAAAAATTTTTGAACTAGTCCAATTGTGTGGCGACTTTTAGAGGGATAATTTGGTAACTTTTCTCATTTGGGACTGAACCAGGTAGTCCCTAAACGGGAGGTGGCCGTTATTCAGAGGTTCACTATATAGGCAATGATATCGGAAAGCGTTTGGGACTGAATGTTAGTGGCCGTTATTGGGAGGTGGCTGCTAATCGGAGGTGGTCACTGTTCGAGGTTCGACTGTAGTACCAAACATGTATCCTTGGTCAACATTTTTGGGATACGATCAAGAAAGATTCAAGCATCGTCGACATTTTCCGTTTGAAACCAAATTGAAACTCAGACAACAACCTTTTGTCATCAGGGAATCACATGATCTGGTGATGAGCCGATTTTACAAAAACTGTAGACAAGACTAGCAGTATCAATAATGGCCTGTAGTTATTAATAATTGGTCATTATCCTTATTCATACACTATAACAACTTGTATTTGGTATCCCATTTGACTGACTGAATCGCTCTGAAGGTAATACTGCATGACTGTAGATGAGAAACCATCCAAACTTTTACAAAGGGACTTTGAGTAGGATTTAATTAAGTTATCATTTCTTATACATCCTTAATAGAAAGGAGTGAACACCGTTCCATCCTTCAGAACAATGCTTTAGTCGGTACTTCATTTATTTCTCTACAGATTGTTAGACTGTGTTTGTCAGAGTGTTCATTTGTCGACATTTGAAAGGCTTGTTGACACTTGTCATCTCTTAAATATTTAATTTTCTTAACCTACTTGTTTTGAACAACAAACTGCTCTGTGACAAGAGTTGCAGTAACCTATAAACCTGAAACATCGACGGGAGGAGGGGGAAGGGCTTGCATAGGTTTACTTTAAAGCTGAGAATTTTTTCATCTCAATTGGTAAAGAAGGAGCCCATTTGTTAATGCATCCACCAAGATGGAGATAACGTTTTTGAGAGCGTTTGTCTTTTTGTTTCTTAGAACTATAACTTGAAAAGGTTATTGATGGATTTTAATATTGTCAGGAATATGTCTGAGTTAGACTTTTCACAACCAACGAACGATGTGTTTGTAGTGATGCAGGAATTTTTGTAAGGTTTTCTCATCGTTGTAAAGTAGGGATGAGGTATACATAAGTCTCTTTAGGACACAAGGCTGGCAACTGAGTGGTTGCTTGGCCTTTAAGGTTTGTCTCAAGTGAGTTACCCAATGGCCTGTATGTATGGACTTTTTTAGGACACGGGGCTGGTGACTGGTTGGGCTGCTTGGCTTTTAAGGATTTTTCTCATGAGTGGTACCCAATGACCTGTACATTAGTTTTAAGACATGGGGCTGGTAACGGTATGGGCCCATTGGCCTTCAGTGGTTTATCTCGGGAGAGTAAACCGATTGTCTATATAGAAGCGTTATGGACACGAGACTGATAAGTGGATGGGCCCCTTAACCTTTAGTGGTTTATCTCGGGATAGGAAACCGATTGTCTATATAGAAGTCTTATGGACAACGGGCTGGTAAGTGTGTGGGCCGCTCGTTTTCTAGGGGTTTATCTCGGGAGTTTAACCCAACGGTCTTCATATGTCTTTTTTAAGGACACGAGGTTGGTAACAGAGTACGCTGCTTGGCCTTTCGTGGTTTGTCTCCAACAGAGTAACCAAACGGCTTGGAGCGCTCTCCGATTTGTTCTAGTTAATGGCAAGGCAGATCTAACCTGGACAAGAAATTCAAGAAAACTGGCTAGCGCGTCTCAGTTATATAATAGTGTTTGTTTAGCTCTATATATAGATATACAATTCTTACATACGTTACAAAGTCTATCTTAGGCCTAGTGTCGGATATGTCCTTGTAATATGATTTCTTGGTTGAAACAGAGGGTAATGCCTTTGTAAAATGTTGGAATCATGCTTTTCCGTTTTGCTACCAGGATCCTGCATTCCTATCTTAACGTTCAATGGGCCCCTGTTACGCAACTAGTTGCTAAGATATTACCAGGCAAAGTCATGAAAAGTTTGTTGATAGTGTCGGCTCGATCATGATATTTGAGCTAGCGGCTTCGCCCAGAACTGCAGTAAAAGAGAGAACCCTTTGTAGATCCATTTTGAGTCCAAAAACTAATCCGAAGATTTTTATCAAGTGAAAAGGCACAGTTAGTTTGACGACATTATTTCACAGTTCTACTACCGAAAGAATTTACAAGTTCGTTACTAAAACCAAGAAGCATATGTTTCTTTTAAAAAGTCTCAAATTTTCCTGGACTACGAGAGGATACAATGTCTTTATATATCCTTTATACTTTTCTATAATTCGTGCTTTCTACTTTACAAGGACAATTTTACAATTGCGTCAGTTGTGATTATGATTAACCTGTACGTTATAATGACGAATTGGACAAAAGAGATAAGTATGAGTAGAAGTGTGTTTGACATTGTGTTTCGATAAGGTATGTCTTTTCTGTTTATGTGTTATTTTTGGACACAGCGATCGATTACAAACTGGAAGAGCAAAGCCATTAAATCGTAATGTTCCCCCTTCCTCCTACCATTGAGGATATTATTCAGAATGAAATGTATATTCCTCGGCTCCACACAGATTTGACTTTAGTGACTGCATTTGCACTTCTTGTTCCAGGTGAGCGCAAACTAACTCTGATTAACAAATAACGACCCCACAGGTTCCTCTTGTTCTTAAAACTAAACCACATTTTCACTACTATGCAAATAGCAGGCAAAGTAAATGAAACCTGGATTAGAGCCTTACATGGCAGCAGAATTAAATCCGTTTTGCATAGTAAACCATTTGCAAAGGTATTCGTTAGTTTTCGATCCGGCATATCCTCGTGTGTTCAATGTAATTGGTTGTCGACGTACTTCTTGCATAGCAGGTTTTCTATCATTTATTCGCTTCCACTAATTTAACTATGTTTTTTACATTAACATTCGATATATAGGAGGTAAGATTTTAATATCCGGCGAATACTCGCAGTTTGATGAGGTATTTATTGAATAGGTATTGTTCTTCGACAATCAGTAAATATCTAAAGCGCACATTCCGTGTGTTTAGGATAACAAGTCTTCAACTGATTTTGCTTGAGACAGATCCTCCATACTGTTTCTGACCCTGGAAAATTGTGATAAATCAGTGCACGTGTATGCCCCACTTGACCTTGATGAAAGAATTGTTGGTTTTGTTCTTTGTTCAACGAACCTGAAAAATGGGAGAGATGACAAAAACGATCAATAAAATACCGTAATTTATTGAATGTGAGTGATATTTTACAGAGTACTTTTAATTTCAAATGAAGAAATAGTATTACCAACTATTGCCAAATACTGAACAAAGTTTTCATAACTGACAGCAAGACAAAAGAAAATTAAACAGAGAATGTTCCAGAAAGAACTAATTGTACACATAAGCAGCGAACACTTAAGCAGTGACCATAAACCTACCACAATCGAGAACACGAGAACTGTTATTAGATTAGAAATATAGGGATAAGGAAGAGTGACACCTTGTCCACGTAAGGAATTAGGTGACACCTATCCAGGTCATTCTATCATCTCAGTAAAAGAATACAATAAACAATATAATCAAAAAGAAGAATTCAGACTTTGTAAGGTCAGAATAACAATTTAGATACACCATTGGACTATCTGACTGGTTGTTGCAGAATAAAATTTCTTAATTGAATTTTCTTAGTTAAAGTGCAATGAATTTGTCTAAGTTAATGTATACTGAAGCTCCGTGAGTTGAAATCCAAAGACAATTACAGCGTAAAAAAGTACTTCTTACAAGGATCTTACCTGAAAAATTCAGGATCACTTTCATCCTCATTATCGTCCTGAGATTCAAATTGCTGAAAGCAACCATAAATAACATAGAATGAAATATGACTTGAAAGACTCAATTCATAAAAAAGTGTCCAATACAATACAGGAAATGTGCTTTAATCTGATCTTACTTCAATTTGGAGATAATCTTTGTGGAGTTTAATTCAAACGTTAAAAATAGTCCTCTTGACGAAGATTGATTGATAGATAGATAGATAGATAGATAGATAGATAGGATAGATAGATAGATAGATAGATAGATAGAATAGATAGATAGATAGATAGATAGATAGATAGATAGAAACATACATACATACATACATACATACATACATAAATACATACATACATACATACATACATACATCGAACGATAGTTTTGAGTGCTCTTTTGCATCAATAAATTCTAGTTTTGCATCAGCCTAAAAGTAATTATTAGTTGATGGTCAAGGATAAAGCCACGGAGATTTCAATTTAAAGTCGTTTAATTAAGAAAAGTGTTAACTCGATACAACAGGACAATGGAGTTAAGCACGTGGGACTCAAAGGATACCACAAGTGACACAGTGCCAATTAGAGGGGCTGATAAAATGGCATGAAGGAGGTGACAATGAGAGCACTTAACACTTAAGCCAGATAGATGAGATAGATAGATAGATAGATAGATAGATAGACTGTCCAGGGCCCTTTTTACAACTTTTCCTTATTTGGTACATTGGTGGCGGAATTAGTAACAAATATACGGCTTACCTCAACTAGCAGTTCATGTCTTAAACTTTGAGTAACAAAGGCAAAGTCATCTTGAGAAGAATGACTTTCAACGTCATCACTGTCATTTCGTTGCAGACCGTGTAGCACAGGACCATCTGCACTGACTCCATTCAAGTCTGAATAAAGTGACTTAGCTTCATTATTTTGATTATCTTCGACATTCTTTCTCCTGATGCTCAATCTAGTCTATTAATGGAGAAAGACGATAATGTACAGGTTTGAAGGGACTATCCTATGCTTCTATACATTTTAAAAAGGGAAAACATTCGATAATCGAGTATTGCAATATTCAAGGAGATAACAAAGTGGGTAACTGTGATAGGAAATTTCAACAACTGTAAGCATTTTGGCTGGAGTGTATACGTCTTCCTATTTCTAGTATATAACACTTCGTCCTCGAGTAGTCTAGGAAGGAATCCTAACTTCTGAGTGTCATTGTTGCTCTTTATGGCAAGTACTCTCACGCCTTTGTTTTCTTCTAACAGATTGTTATTTTTTGTAATAAATTCAGAACATCTAATTCGATTGGACTAATGTACAGCAAGCAGCATGCGGTTGCTTTATGGTACTATTGGAGAGAATTTATGCAACCTAATATTTCTGTCTTCAATCCTTGTTATGAAGCAAATTTTTCAAACAAGTTATGAAGCATTTACAAATATATGTGTCTTTTTTAGCTGGGAAAGATCTCTTATGGTTTATTATATTAGAATTGATACAAATTTTTTCCCACTAAAATTAATTAAGATAACATAGGGAATGACAGTCTTACCTTTTGCAGCTCAAAAGCAAGTGAATAAGCTTGGGATACTGTGACAGCTATTGCATCTGCCTGGGATAGAAGAAGTGATACTTATCCTAAAACATTCCATGTTACCTTTGCCTGGTCAAGGCCTCCACCGAATTTGGAACAATCGATATACAATTATTTAGTCGCTATTTAAATGGCGGTTAATTAGAAAGGTCAATTATTCCCTACCAGCCGGATGGACCGAAACCTGCAATTATTGACGTAGTAAGACCAATTAAAAGGATTAATTATTCGGACAGCATGACTTGTCAAGCAGATTGATTATTCAAATAGCATGACTGATCGAACATTGCTAATTCATATAGTATGTTAATATTGATTATCAGAATAGTATGACTGGTAAAAACATTGGTTATTCGAATATATGTTCATATTGATTATTGGAATTTATGTCTAGTCAAACAGAAAAATTATTTGAACAGTACGAAGTCAAAAGTTGATTATTGGAATTCTTGAACGATCTTTTTGAGTTACAAAACTTAAAAATCGGCTTGAAAAATTGCGACATTGCGCTAAAACATACTTAAAAGCTTGTAATAAATGATCATAAAAGCTTTTAAGTATGTTTTTAGCGCAATATCACAAATTTTCACGGCGATTATTGGAATAATGTGGCTAGTCAAACAGAATGATTATTCAGATAGTATGAGTAGTCAAACAGATTGATTAATCGGATAGTACGAGTAGCCAAACATGTTGATTATTTAAATAGCATGACTAATCAAATACCTTGATTGTTCGAACAGTATTGCTAGTCTAACATATTCATTATTGGAAAAGTATACAATAATTTCTTGTCATCCTATCACCTTGCGTTGATAGTATTTTGACCTAGTGAGCAGCACACCAATTTACGTATGTCTGCAGGCAAGGAATTAAATTACTAAAGTTTAGTGAGTTATAACATTTCAATTGTATTTTCTTTGTTGTTATCCATGCTTCGTATTTTTTAATGAAGATACAAGTGCCTATCAATTAACTGACTGTTTTATTTTCACTGTTCGCTTGACTAAGAGGCTGTATTCACACCCTGATTGTTACTTTGCCAAACTCTATTACCTATTACAACAATCCTTCTGGTTTCTTGTTATAACGCTTATCTCTCTGAAGAAACAAAGCCTTAAAGTCTTATGAGAGACAGAAAAGTTATACTCATTTTAGAAAGGATTTTGATTTTTGTTCTTAAATCAATTTTGTGCTCCCTTAATTTGGACTTTTCTGTCACGTTTCAAGGCTATACTTTTTTTTCTCCTCTACCTTTAAAAGCTTTCATAAATTCTTCACAAAATACTTACAATTGCTGATTTTGTTGTTAAGTACGCGTGGCAAATATCTTCGTCCGTTCCACGCGTTTTTGATATGAAGGCAAAGACTTTGGGAAAGTCTGCGTCCGCGGTACAGTATGCTATTCTGTGTGAGAATGAGAGCAAGATAACACCAAGCATAATGTTGTTGCGGATTGTCATGATTTCGTAACAAATTGAGTTTGAATCCTAGACACTTAATATTGTATCCTGCATGGTCCTTTTTTGTACAGCGTACAAAAATAATAAATGACTGACTGATCACAAACTTAGGCCTTCCGAACATAAGAATTCATGAATTCTCAACTATGGGGTGTGGGCGTTGGAGGGAGAAGCGGTGCTAGGCTATTAGCCTAGTTACTCTTTTGTGTATTTCAGTGGTTCATTTTGCCGGCCAAACGTTGCGTCTTTGAATCCTGGTTAGTACAAGGAAGGTTCAATTTATAAGAAATAAAGTGACATTAGTTCACTTCGTACTGCATTCTCCATCCAACCCTGGAATGAGAATTGGACATGCTCTATAACGAATATGCTGCTGAAATGATAATTATACAAATTTAAATGGCAAACTCAAAGATCATTACACTTGAAGAAGGCTGGACCCATATTTATATTCTGATTAAATGTAAATAATTCACATGGTCACCTGAAATTTGCAATGAAAGCGAATTCCATTTGTGTGTTTATTAATGGAATCTGGGCCCTACTTTATAGTTTTACTTGTAATCTATTAATCAGTCGCTATTCCTCTAAAGCAAGACACTTCATTTTCTATAGAAAAATCAATTCTATTCCTAACCACAATTCTAACCAAGAAGCCAGATTTATCAGTCATGAGTTTAAAGACTGCCAACTTACCTATAAATAGGGATCTCTTCTATCGTGGCCTTAAAAAGAAAAAAATATATGAGGAGTGAAGGCATTTAAGACTTAAATCCAAAACGCAAATGCCTTCATAACAAGAACACGATTACCCACTTCAGTGATACTTGACTGTGTCCTTACACAATCATCCCCAACTATTGTAGATCATTACTTAGATTCGTGTGCATCAAACATATATCTAAGGAATTCATCTGAAAAAACACAATACGTTTAAGAGGTATAACTGGAGCTAAAGTTCGCACAAAAGCATTTATAAAAAAGTGATGACGAATGTGGGGAACAGATACATAGTTATTTGTCTGTCGCAGAGATATCAAAAGTCAAACTTCCTTCCCACGCCATTTTGGTGTATTGGGCGGGGCCCATCTCCTTTTCCTTAGTCTTTGGGCCACACAACTGTGCAAGCATAGTGAATGCTACAATAGGGAGTTGACCCACTGGTAATAAAATTGTAATATAGCTTGCAATAAAATTGAATAGTAAAACTAAATCTTTATGACAGGACCCAGGCAAAATAAAACAAGATAAGAAAGAAAATATTCTAAGAATAAAAGTACTTTTTTTGCCAATTGACTACTAATCTACTAATTTTTTAGTGATATCCTTTCTTATATCTTTCTAAGCCATGCATATTTTTGGTATTTAAAGAAAACAAATGAGCTTCCATGTCGTTCGCCTAGATAGCCTATTTTTTCTTGTAGAAAGACGTGATTTTGGTGGAAACAAATTGTAAAATAGACGATGCAATATATCATCATGGCATTAGAAACTCAAGACGTTTGTTACGACAATACATATTCCATGACAATATACTGATAAAACTGCACTACGTATGAGCAATGGCTTTATATTTTCGTTACTCAATTCACATTTACGTAAGGATCCCATCTTCTCTAGTGTTTTCTGCCATGAATTGATATCAAAATACTTCTGCCCCTATTTTCTGGTAACGTCCTACATCTTTTATCTTTTCTTTCCTTATCGCATCCTTCCTAAGAGTTATCAGGTGCACAATTCAGCATCAACAGTAATGTGATCCCTCTCAACAAGAAATATATTATCACTCTGTTTATCAAGATGGGTTCCAACTGTTTATTTTACTATCCCTGCACAAGTTACTGTACTTTGACATTTGTCCGTGCCAGCATGACATTTACTTACTCTAGCAGTACTAATTATGACAGGCAGGCTAAAGGAAGCAAAAAACTGTTCAAGTTAAAACAGTCCGTAGATAATGTTCTAACGATCCAATGCTCACGTGGGTAGGGTATTCTCCATATATGCTTGATCTGATTGAGCATGTGTTGGAGATTTTGATGTTAATGGATAAGACGGATGTAAAACAGACGTTTATTATTATTCTTTTCTTTAATTCGGCTTTAAAATTTTTATCACAACTGAAATCAGAATTAAAAAGTACGCATACAGTTGCACGTGGACCAGCTGTTGAAGATGTGTGACCTCATTACTCATGAAATTATCAGTTAAAACAAATCTGATTTGTCCTGCTGTGATTGTATTCATTTGCCAAGAAACAGTCATAACAAAAAAGAAGATATGGTGCCTGTCCATAACTCACTATAATGAACCAATGGAAAATTCCACGTGTGAAATAAACATTTGCTAACATTATGGTGACTGTAAAAAGATCCTGCCTAGCCACATGTCTTCAAAAGACAGTAAGTGTAGTAATAGTATTTACCTTCCCGTGAGTCTGACAAGAAAATAGAATATTTTGATCAACATCATCGATTTATAACACAAGCTTGTTCATACATGTTCTGTCCAGTTTATTGAAAATCTTTATTCACAGTCTATGAACTTGATTATGAAAACGTCGCTTAATCGCAACTATGGTTTAGCATTTTGAGTGTAAGATGCTTTTGATTATTAGTAGGCTTAGGTTGTCTTTTCATACAAAATATACCCAGAATTTATACATTACAGCCTTCAAGACTTTTAATCCAAAGTCTATTCAGGCTTCACCTTAATACAGGCTAAACATATTAATGGATTAATTCACAATCTTTCCAAACTTTAATGAAAAGAGCTTAAACGAATTTTCCCAAGACTGTAGTGACGTCCTCAGTCGGAAAACTTTAAATCAGTTGGCCTAGTCAAAGGGAATTTTTCATAATTTACAAAAAATGTATCCGTAGCTATAGTTTCATCAACCTAAGAAAATCAAATCAAACATCCCCTCCTTTGCATCACTGTGGGAACCCAAAATACGTGGAACTTTGCATAGAGAAACAGGATTGAAATCCCACGTCCTATTTTATCTTTTTTAGAACATCGACAGATTTTCAAGTGTCCTGTAGAGCGTTGCTAATAAGTTCAGAGATTAGAATCCTTGTCGATATTATTTTTTTTTATATTTAAAGAAGCTACCGATTCAAGTGTTAGATTGAATAGCCATCAAAATTTACAAACTATGTAGTCCTGTGTTTATTTCAGGAAGTGTGGATTCATTTTTTCAAGTGACTTGGTTTATCCTTAGATAGTTATGATCTTCAATATAACTTTTATAAACAAACTGTTTATTGCTAAAATTACTTTGGTCTCTATGTCCTCCACTCTGAGTGTTCTTACTGAAATATGCATGGCCACTTTCTGTAACTTGCGGTCACATTTAGCAACCTTTTTCTGCCGTAAAAGAAAGAAATATCAACATTAAATTACGCATGCCTTTTAAAAGAAAGAGCAATTTGCTTTAGAATGATAGAGATTGTTGAAGTAGAATTGCAAGTCGACAAGTATTTAAACTTGATAGAGAAGAGGATTGGCAGACGTTGAAATATAAAGAATAATACTCAACCAAGTGCAGAACATTTGAGAGAATCCAAGTGACACAGTAACTTCACAGCTCAATATTTCTTAAAGAATGGCTACAATAAAGCAATCTGTTTAGTCTCCCAAACCTGCGCTAACATTTGCAACTAACAGAAGGAATACCCTCCGTTTGACTTAAGAAATGCTACGCCTCTTTATCCTTGATCTGAACACACTTCTTTCCGTTTATAGGAAGGTTTGAAACCCTCGCGCACAAAATGAGATGCCCAGTTAAATAAACTCGAACTGACAAAAATATGATAACGCTAGCCACCATGATTATTTGACCATCAAACCACACCCTCTGTTAAATCTGGTAATGCTGCCTGACCTGTAAATAACTGCTTTTCAAACCACGGTAATGTGTCTTTGTAGAGGAGGAAATACCACTTAGTGTGCGTATTGAAAGTTAATATGAGAAATAAGGCAGAATAGCTTTTCTAGGACTGTGTAATGTTTGGCATTCTAAGCATAATAATCTATTATAGTGTGAAAGTTAAAGTCGATGATACTAGTGTCGACACTAAGAGCCTCTAAGTACCATACATTATATGTAGTTCTGTAGCCGAAGACGAAATTTCAAGCACAAACATACATGATTTTCTTGCAGTCTATAAACAATTAGTTTGAAGTTCCACAATTCTCAAATATCAGGAACAAGATAATAACTTGGAGAACTCTAGGTGGTTCTTTGTATGTTTTTTTTGAGATGAGCTTCGTTACTGCAAAGAATAGCAATACAAAAGTTAGTTTATTGGTCAAATGTTTCACAATAATCGATATTTTGGAACGGTTTTTTTAGTGAATTAATCTTCACCTCATGCTTCAAAATCTTAAGCTTCCTTTCTTAAAGGATTTCATATGCTCCATTAAATGTGGTAGTTCCTGTAAGTATAATCTTTCATCTAATTTCTTTGGCGTTCGAGAAAATTGCTTTTGTTGTAAGCTCTTCTTCCATGTTTCTTTACTACCCTTACCACACACCCCACCCCTTCCCTTTTGTCGACTGAAACTCACATCTGTTTTATGGCGGGCTGTTTACTTTCATGGTATGTGGAGTTCGCTAGGTAAACCAGCACAACTTTAACCGTGTGTCAATGACAACTAGCACTCCAAATAATCGTTAGATAGATCAGGTAAGCTGACCTTTTTCGTATCTTCAACAATTTCCTTGACAACAATGTCTGTGCAGTCTTTTCCTTGACCTTGCATGGACTTTCTTCCTAACCTCTGAAACAGGATGAAGTGAACAAAAAGTAAGATACAAATACATATAAATCCAAAACAAATCAAACTCATTTTCCCTGTCTATGTAGCAATTTCAAGACATCTCTACTTTGCGGTGATCAAGGAAAATATTAACCATCAAATATTATCAAATGAATTCCGAATTCGAACGCAACACAAATAGTAAAGTACAGTGCATCCTCGTTTATCCGAACGTCACGAGTGAAAAAAAATTTTTTGAGAGTTTTCAAAAATGCCTATCAATGTTAATAGAGTGATTTTGCAAGGTGGTTTAATGCAAAGTCATTAAACTTTGGTCATTGGTAGTGGAACAAATGAAAATGATCTACAAATATTGGAGGCCTTGTATGAATGACATATGAACAGAATGAATTTCTTTGGTTTGTTTTTTATTCGTGAGTCACTGTAATCAACATAAATTACCTTTTCAGATAGTTTCTCTTTCTGTGCATTATCTTACAGAAGATTTTAATTTTTTAAGGACAAATACACTATCCTCGTTAACCCAAATTTAAGCTTATCCGAACGGTTCGTTATGGATTTAAGTTTGGACCGTTCGGATTAGTGAGGATGAACTGTATTTGCAACCGATGCTTACACTAAATTAAGACAGCGTTGCATGCATTTTAAAGATGTAAGTAACACTTCAAAAGCAACTTTATGGAAAAGTGTTCTGCAACGTATCTTCAGACCAAGATTTATCGATATTTTAGTGGGAGTTGATTCGAAGTGACGTTGCAAAATTCTAATATCTCGATAGCATCAAAAAGGGGTAATCTTAAATCCAAAGATATCACATAATTCAAGGACTGTAGTGATAGTGAAAATTTCCGACCTCAGGCCTTTGGTGCTCTCCAATTTGTAATCAAGCAACCGTGGGAAGGTGCGGTAAAAACATATCAGTCAAAACACTAGCAGTTTTCCATAGATGACGTACGTGAGCAGCAATTTGTCCGATAAAAGATAAGGCTAAAAATATGGAGAAATCACTTTCAAAACTAGATCTTCTTATCAGTTTCTAATATAACTGGAAATCTCTCCGACAGTATTAAAAGACAACGTTAAGATTAATTTTGATGTAGCAAAGCATATTGTTTTGAACTCACATCAAAGCCTGCAAAGCATCTTTTGAATGATTGGGGAAATAATACGTCAATTGATAGACAAATAAATTCATCACATTGCAAAATAATTAGAAAGCTTAAGGATAAAGGAAATAATTATAATTTGACTGTCTGAAAGTGCAGAGGGTGCAGATATTAGATTGACATGGGGTGTATAAAATAATATCAAACGATATGCAAATACTATATGTGTAATGGGCAATATTAAAAATTGCCGATGCCAAACATCAACAGCTTAATCTCAGAATTTTGAGGTTACGCACAGTTTTCACCTGGGGGAGCTTAAATGAGTAACTTTTGCAAGGGTTTGATAAATGGCAAGCTTCATCAGCAGCTAAGGTTAAGCGGCAAAATGTGACAGGTAACGTTGACTTAATTAATGTTACCATCCAGAAAAATCCATGGTTTGTGGTTGTTCTAAGATCGACAAAAGCACTGGTGTAAACAATGCAGCACCAGGGCTTACAATTACTCAACAGGGTCTTCACTAATTGATGCAGACTAGTCTATGCAACCAACACATATTACCAACACGTACTGAGCTGTCAGAAAAATAATGTAATATAATAATCAAAATTTTCAGAAACAACGCTATCTTTTTGACACAGAAAACAGCTATGTAAAGAATAACAACAGTCTGAGCGTTGATCGGATACAAGTATAATGCACTATTATAAATGTTGTTTGGGTCATCCTTCGACATTCTACATATCTTATAAAGGTATTTAACATCAATTAAGCTTTGGTATGTCCTATCCTTTTCACTACAACCGCTTTATTAACTTTCTGCCTAAAGGTATATTGTACAGTCATAGATGCCCACAAAAAAGGGTCAACTTAAGACAAAAAAGGAGAACTGATTTATGGAAATGCAATAAGACAAACATAATGCAAATTCTTGTTTGATTTGACATATGGTTAAATTATCTGCCTTTTACAAGAGCATTACCGCAACAAATTAACTAAAAGGGAGCCAAGCGGAATAGAATTTCAACCCTCAGTCTCAAAAAGCAAACACTCAAACCGAGATGACATTCCAAACTTTTTGATCCAAGGACTCGTAAGGTCATTCACCAAACCTTTCTGCATTTACACTGTCCATGATCATCTTGCTTGCCACTTTTGGAGTCAAGGAAATAAATAATAATGGTATCTGTCTCAATAACTCAGGACAAGATATCCTTTAAAGTAAGCTTAATATATGAACATCTCCACCTTAGAGTCGACTGAAATTAAAATATACTCTGCTGACAATTTTTAATCCCCCATACAAATATATCCATGCTAAAATAATGTATCTTAGAATTATGACAGGTAATCAAAGGGGTTGCAATATATAGGTGTACCACTAAACTTTAATTACGTTATCGAAAAATTGTTCATTTATCGATGCTCCTAAAAAGCTGTGGTCATTGGCTCTGCAACGTTTTCTTGCTATCCCCTCTTTGCTTTAATCTTTCTCTTCTTATACATCAGGTCCAAATTTCTGTGTGCTTTCATTCGTGAGGTTGAATCAAATATATTTCCAAACGTTAACAGAAGGAAGCTGCTCAATTTTTTCTTTTCAAGTGCATCTGGGGAACTTGTTGACATGCTCCTACAAAGTGCGTTTCATATTTTTTAAAATTAAGCTTTTCTTAAGCTTAAATATGAGCGAGAACTAGCATTGTTTTGCGAATAATGTAAAAAGTAATTGAATATATAATTGGAGCGATGAAGAGTATCTCAACACATTAATTGTCAATTATGTTGAACAAAGTGAGCTTTTCATTGATCTTGTCTTTTAATTTTTTTTTGTTTCTAAACTTCAGGGAGTAACTAAAGCAGATAGTTATTTTCTTCCTAAAAAGAATTTTGTTCGGTCTTTGAGGCGTATTGATGACCAAGTTTCATGAAACAGTAATTTGGCATTGTGGTCAACAACACTTCTACACAAATCCTTGTATCAATGGAAATGTTTAGGGCAAATATTAATGAAACGTTAGTTGACGGGAGCCATGAGATATTCCATTTTAATCGTGGCTATTTATGTTAACCATGCTGAAGAAATACTTATATGATGAGAGAGAATTTTTTCGTTTCAACAAAAGCGAGACAATCTATGGACTAATTACCTTTGCGTAAAAGGTCACTCCCTCCATAAGATGCTCTCTTTGATGTAGCCAATCATCCTGCAGGGCTGAAGAAAGACAACAAGGAGAAAAATTTCAATCTTTCTTCGGCTAAGAAAGTAATATTTTAGACAATTTAATGCAGGATACTTTCATTTCAAACACCGCTACAGTTTTATAATTTAACTGAAACATAATTAAGTAAAAATACTTCAGTTAGACAAAATATACATATACACATTGATTTAACTACTTATAATACGACGTAGCAGCATTTTAAGGAGTAACTCTCTACGTAGGTTACCTAAAGAGAAATGAGCCTCCTCCCACACTTGCATTTTATGAATTATGTGAAATAGAAGAATTTCTGCCACAGAAGCAATTTAGACTGTATTTCTGTGGTTTGTAATAAAAGTATTTGTAGCTGTTCTGATGCCATATGTAGCCTGCGATCTGCATCTGTTTTGTCTTCTTAAAGGCAGTAACGAGTTAGCAACATTTTTACAAACTTTGGGAACAGTTACATCGTGTACATAGTTTAGATGTAGCGTTTACCGTTGTCAATCCTCTTTGCTTAAAAAATGCTTAATTTGCTTTCAGTCCTTCTGTCTTGTATCAGCGATGAGATTCACACATATATAACTGTTCTAACAAATTGTTTCGACTTATGTAACTAGGTGATACGTTTCAAAGCTAATCAAAACAACATCGCATGCAACTTACTCACCTTCGCAGTTCAATTTGTGGAGTAAATTTGATTAAATGTACACAATTGCAGTTGTCCTGCTCTATATTTCTGTGTATGTATGTTAAATTAAACAATCTACACTGCTTATACATTTGTTTACATCTTACCTTATTTGGAATACTCCTCCAATGGCCGTTGGATGTTCCTAAGTCTCTATTTAGTAAGGTTTAAATGTTGTTAATGTTTACTTCTAGGTATTATTACATAATCATATACCTATAGAGACCCCCTTTGATTATGTGTACTAGATTTCATGACTGTTTCTTTCTATATGTTATCATCATACTTTATTATCTATACTTAACAGTGATTGGTGATGAAGATATGCTTCATACGTACGAGAACTTAACTTACAATTCGTAAAAGTACTTAAAAAGCAAGCTCCTGAAATAATCTTGTGCAGCATTGAAATATTTAAACTACAAAAGTATGTGGGTTTGCTTGTTGTCACTTATTTGTCAACTGAAAAGCACATATTTGCTTATTTACATCAAAAAAGCCAAATGTGAACGATTTTCATAACACTGACGTTACTTGATGAACTATACATGCGCAATCCAAAATATTATTTAAATTCGTGTGATGGACAAAAATACGCTTGTAGATACGAGTGTACGTACTGATGAGATTTATTAGGTCATACGTAGAAATATCGTAGTTGAATCATCTTTTTGTGGTACAAAACTTGAAAATCGCCTTGAAAATTTACGACATTGCGCTAAAATCATACTTAAAAGCTTTT
>JANTCA010012880.1:0-22418 GCA_024741275.1 Chironex yamaguchii | reverse complement strand
CGCGTATTAGGCCCTAGTGCAATTAGTTTAATGTTGATTTTGTACCTCATTACGCTTTATCATTTTAAGGTAAACGAAAGCAGCTCCGAGTCTTTAAGAAATGCGTTAACATTAAAGAGACAACTTACAACGGCGAAAAATCTTAGCACAAGGGCCCTGCTCGAAATGACCGAAGTGAACTCACTGGCAAAAGATTTAAATTCGGTAAGTGTATCTAGTTCAGTTCTTGTCTCATCGTAATACAATGTAGTTTATGTCCGTATATTAGTTAAACAAAACTGAATTTTACCCGGAACTTTTGAACTGTAAGTCGCAGTAAGATCAAATTTTAGGGAAAAAGAACCTTTGTAGGTGCTTGTTTAGCCAAAGACAATAGAAAACACACACCATTCTATGAATAGGCTTAAAATTTGTATTGAAGAAAGAATGCCTCAGTACAAATTGTTATGTATCGTAATACCACCACACTCATCTACAGCGGACACATGCCTGCCTTAGAGAGCTATTTTTGCTCCATGTTGGTTAAAAATTACTCTTACATAAGATAATGCACCATCCATAGTACACACGTCTGAAGGAGACGGATTCATACGAGAATTTGGGCTAACCTGTACCCATTTCCGTCAGAAACAGCTATATCGCCTTGATGATTTTAACAGATAAATAGATGTATGAAGCATTAAATAAAATACATCATAAAGCTGCAAAGATTGGTTTCACGTTATTCAAACTTTTTCTTTTATGTCGGCCTAAATATTCTTGATGTCATTTTTCAACCTTTTGTAAGCAATTAATTAAGCCTCATTAGATTCTCGGAGCCAAGCATGATTCCTTAATTCTTGCTGGAACTTGTTGCTTTACAACGCATGTAAAGGCCGGTTTCCACTTGAGCGAATTTTTCAGCGAATTCGTCAGCGATTAGAATGCCTTTTGTTCTTTCTGGGAATGGGCGAATTTGCTTATTTTCGCTGATGAATTCGCTCAAGTGTTCACTCAAGTGGAAACCGGCCTTAAGAGCCGGATAACTTCAAAAATATCTAGTTATAAAAACCGTTATCCAGAGGACACCTACCCGTAACATGGAGGTACCTATTGCGTTACCGCTTGTTTCATGGTACAATTTCAAGGTATAAAGCAAAAGGCAAGCACTTGTAAGCACAATTGTACGCAAAAAAGGTCAGTCGTGTGCTTGTTGTAACTAAATAGTGTTTTAGGTACAACTCCCGCTGAGGATGTTTTAGAGCGAAAGTTTTCTGGGTAACTGTTTTGCCTCACTTCATATTGTTCTTTAAACTTTGCCATCTTTCAAGCAGTGGAGCTTTCGAGGTTTCGCAATTAAAAAATGACTTTGTTTTTTGTTCCCAGGTAATCAGCAATCTGTCATCTCAAGCCAATGACCTAAAGAGACGTATGGCAAACAGTGTGTACACTATTAGCTACTCACAACAAATAAGACATAATGTTTCTTCTGTTCATAATCAGACAGTGCAGCAGATAACATCAACATGTGGTAGAGTAACAAACGATTCATTACTTGCTACACAAAACACAAACCACAGTAATATTTTAGCAAAAAATACGTCAAATGAAGTTTCCATGGTAAACAAACAGTTGACGAATGCAATAAGACAATCTCAAAATATTGCCAGTTTGAACGCAACTGCGTTGTCAAATCTACAAGATGCAATAAAACGTCATCGCGCCGAATTTAATAGCACAGGTGTATCAACAATGCTTGCATCATTACGATCATCTCTTGTTAATCAAAGCAATGATATTAAAAACTACAGGCAGAGAATAAACAGTCTTACAGATGATATAAAAGCAGTCAAGGAATTAGTGCAACAAATCTCTACCATTCAAGGGTGTAGTTAACACGACAAATTTCAGTCAGCGAGGATTTTATTATTTATACTTTACGATCATGAACGAGTTTTTATGAAACATGGGCATTGCATTGCGTCCCTGTCTAACGTTCCTTTTGTGAAGTGAAACAGCTCAGAGCAAACGCTTTGCCAATATTGCGTGCCAGTTGGAGGAAGAGGCCTTGTCTATTAATCCAGAACAAAGATTGGGAGTTCATTGGTTACATAGACATATGAACACCTAATAAAGTTCAAGTCAGAAAGGCTTACCGAATCTTGGCGAAGAAGAGTAGGCTAAAGCACTTTCACCAAATCTGAATGACACAATCCTTACCAATTATAACACTCTGCCAAATGGCGACAAAGAATATACACTTGTCAAGCAATTGGCAAAATTCCTTAATCCAGGCATGGGACTCAGGTACGCTGAGTTAGGAACAACCTACACAAAATGGCAAGTGGTGATAGAAGTTTTTCTTCTGAATTTACGAAATGCACAGGTTAAAAGATCATATAAGACAAGTATACGTCTTGTTTTATTAGATACATTATCTGGCACATCCTACTATATTAAAGCACGCACCTTTACCTTGTATCTGATCATGTTGATCTCCTGTATACTTGTCCTGCACGGACGGTGTCCTACAGAGCACCTATTAGATCTAAAATAAAATATACCCCCGTTTTGAGTAGTTGGCTTTGATGACGGAGAACAGCTATGACCTGAAGCAAAGCTTTGTAGCTCCACGAGTTGATATACAGTAAGGATTTTGATTTCTTTGGAATCTGTCCATAAGTAGCAACATGCCGAATGCAGTATCAAATAGTAACCGACAAACACAGTAAAGTATGACATGAAAAAGGGATTGTGCATATGGCGGGCCGAGAGTGTGTTGGCCTCCCGGCACCTTTGACAAGTGCCTGAAAACCATATGCCACGGGTCAACCCAAGCCATGTGAGGGAAATTGGTACGACGAAACTGTTCGAAGCTGTCGGATGGCTGAGCTAGCACAATGCCACAACACATCGTGGTTGAGATCATGGGTGTCCGGTCTTATTCAACAAATTGTTCACACTGGTTTAGTCACTCATATTCAAGAACTGCATATTAGTTCTGCATGCGGTAGTGTGTAGTATAAACCGCAGGTTGGCTCTGCGGAAAATGCTCAGATGAGTGGTTGTAAATGTGCCTGAGCAGGCGTCTACGAGACAGGTATCCTCGATATCAAGTGGCCAGCCATTACTGAGTGTATTAGGTAAAAATTTGGACATAAACGGCACTGAAATGAACTTTGAGTTATAGCAGTTTTTATATTGCACAGGATTTTTAACAAACGTAACGCAAAGAACTGGCTACGTATCTTTGGAACAAAATACCTTTATGACACATTTTTGTAATCTCATGGTATACAATTGGTAACTCGTCCAGGTCGGCAGTTGGCATCAAAGCCAAGTTTCTCGAGGACGAAATTGTAGTACCAATTTTAGTGTAACATAAACACTAGGTGTTCATGACTTCCCAGAGCAGCTTTAAGTTGTCTCAGAATGGATACCGATTTTTACAACTCAGTTGATTCATCTAAGATGAATCTGGAAAGTGAGTTCTTTTCAACACAATTTAAGAAGCAACACAAGTGTTCGCTGCTTTATTCACAGACGAAGGATAAGAGGCGGAGATAAACAAGAATCCATGTCAAACACTATTTTGTGATGGTGTTGTTTCTAGTTGAGAAACTTAATTTTTAGCTCACTATATATACAGGATGTTTATTTAATCTATCAGAAATAATTTTATAATGAGTACAGATATATCTATTTGTATATATAACAGAAGATAGATGCTGTATTTATTTGATCATAAATGATTTTAATAGCATACATTATTATATCAGTTAGGAACTGTCTGTTTTTATCTTCATCTATAACGTATCCTGTAGTAATTTTCCTCTGGTCCGTAGACGAGTGTCTTCTCACACATGGACGTGACTACTTTGATTCTACATCTGTGTTGTCTATTCTTCAAGAAGGTAACTGTTCATGCTGGACTAGTGCTGTTTAAGGAAAGTCTGTGAATTTAACACGAGCCAAATGTGGGAGCTTTATTAGAAAAAATACTTTAAAAATCACAAACCCCTTTAACTGCGACTTATACTAAGTACGTTGATCTTATACTAAGTATTGAAGGGCATCTTGGTATCGGTTACAGTGCCTCCTATCTCCAGTAAACTTCATTTTCAAGCAGTGCTCATCCATAATGGCACCAGACAATAGAGACACGACTATGACGGCGGCACGACTCACATTCTCTATTTAAAAAAGTCAATAACACTGGTTTTTAGCTTTCATGTGGAAGAATTTTAAAACACTAAACTGAAAAGTCGACTTAGGTATACCAATCACCAGGGGCGGCACGAAGCTCCCCAAAGTTGTTATCAGATTTGAGCGAGCAAAGCAAGTGTAATGTTGGTCCGTGACCACGCCCTATGTGCTTACTGGGAAACACCCCTTCGCTTTAAAACTGTGACTGGCTTTTTCAAAAACAATAACTATTAGGATGGAGACTTGTATGCGCAAAGTAAATCAAATACATGTTTTTATTAGAAACTTGTTTTCAGGAAACTAGTACTACAATGGCAAAGAAATTAGTACTAAGCACAAGAAAACTGAAGAAAAATTAAGATTTCTAATTCTAAAAAGAGGCTATTGACTTGCTTTGAGCACGGCATGGTCTTGGTTGATATCAAGAAAAGAAAAAGGTATTTCCTTTCTTATCCAAAACTAGTAGACTGCATCACTCCTCTGCTTGAAAAGTACAAGACAATTAGAATTTGTCATAGACACAGACGCCTTCCAAAACAAAGAATTTGCAAAGATCTTGTCGAGGATAGGAAGAGGGGGTTTTATCCAGAACAGCTTCATTGTGAGAAGAACATCGATTTTTAAACACAAAACATTTATAAATGTTTCAGTTTTATCGCTACCCACTCGGTAAAACGACTGTAGGAAAAATTTAATCAAACATGTAACAAAAATGCACAAAGATTATTTTGATTTCATCCTGTGTTTATTAATATATCGAAATTGTGGAAAACATTTCTGAACACAGGAATCATTATCATATAACTTCATCTTTGCGGTAAGAAAAGTGCATAAAAAACTTACAAAAATGCCACGATGGGTATCAAAGGACCACACGAAATACGATATTTGATAATGAACTGCTCTGGTGAGGCTCGGTGGATTTTACAACCGATAACTGCTTGATAGCTGCTTGCGTTATCACAAACTCAAAAGTAGTAAAGGGGCTGCATCATTCCTGTGCTTGAATAGCCCAAGACAATTGGAATTTGTATCATTGACGCTTCCAAAACAAAGCATCAGCTGTTTCCGTTGTTGAAAGCGAGAAAGTCATAACGTGATAAAAATAGGGAGTTGTTTCTAAGACATAAAAGGATTCCGGCTGTAAAGGATTAGTCAATTGTCGCTGCCTCTGACTGAAAAGGCATAGCACTTGTACCTCATTCCAAATGTTTGACAGATGAAAGCAACTCCTTCGTTGTTTGCAAACATTTGCCACTGGAAACTTTAGTTGGAAAAAAGTGTTATGACAGTAATAACGCTAATAACACTGCTAGCCGCCCCTGCCAATCACTCCCAAAATTGTCATTCTTGTTTAGCACGCCTTGAATCTTCAAAGATTTGGTTTTAGAATTACACAAGATTTGCAAAAACACAAATTGACTAGGTTTTAAGTGACTATCGTATTCATTTTTGACACAGATAAAGAACGTGTTCTATACGTACATTCGCCAAACGATTAGCCGTACACGCCAAAAGTTTTTATCAGTATTTTGTTCGCATATTTAGATGTTACTCGCGAATTTATCAAAATGTAATAGAGTGTTTATCGTTGCGAGTGAAATGAAGTATTGACTCAAGTCTCCGTTTTTTCTATTACTTTTCTCGTCTTCCTATTTTAAGTTACTCCGTGATTTTGTAAGATAAAAACTTCCTATTGCAATTAATTTTATATTTTTCCAACCATACCAATTTCTGGCGATGCATACTCTGGACAGCATCAGATGAAAAAAATGTGGTCTTAGAGCAATGTCGCAGACTTTCAAGACGATTTTCTAAGTAGTTTATAAAAAAGTAAAGAAGACGTTTCTGCTTGAGAAATGTACGTATTAAAAAGATTAATGAATGTAAGTAGATACACAAAGAGGACAGGGTCAAATCAACATAAAAAGAATCAATCAGAATGGAGACAAGGGACAATAGAAAAGGTAGAAATAGACGAACGGATTAGGAGAATAACCACGGAAAAGAGTAAAGACTAAGGTTTAGGAAAACACACACTAAAAGAAAACATTAATAAACGTAAATACGCAAAATGTGTGTATCAACTGACGTCAAAGTCCATGTGAAGTCAGTAAGGGAACCCAATGTAAGTAGTTTTGGGGTAGTGACCCTGGGGTGGCGGGTCTCTAATATTTTGCTAGCTGTTTGTACTAACGCAACTTCAAGCTGCAACACTAATATTCTAGCAGAAATTAACTTCAGTCATGGAATTGACAACTTCGTAAGTGGCGCTACTCTGGTTTTTGAACATATTAACCTGGGGTAGCACCCTGACGAGGTTTGACATACAAAGTACACCCCTGCACAATAGGCCTTGCAGCTGGCATCAGCAAAACCGTGCAACTGACAGCTGATGACGTCCTTAGCAGCTTGCATATTCGCCAAAATTTTTTTCCATTTGGTTACCAATTCTGGTGGGAGGGCCTCATCCCACCCAAGCTTGATGACACATAATTCTTGAAATAAGATTTTGGCATTTACAGTTAAACAACTAATTAGACCAAGGGGATCAAATATTTTACTAAGCTCACTCAAAACAGACCTTTTCGTGACATGAGGACAATCACTGATTGGTAGGATCAAATACAAAATTATCAGTACCCAAATCCCATGCCACGCCCAACACTGTACTGATATTACCCCCCGGATCTACACCAAGTCCCTCTTTTGCGTACGAGGCCTCAGTCCCGATTCCATTACTAGTGGATTTGGCGGACTCCTCCATTGTACTGACCTGCTTAGTTAAGGCACGGTTGCTGGACTTAAATTTGGGTAAATTAAACCCAGCAACTTTCAATCTTTCCTTAACTTTACCGGTAAAGTTCCTTGGCTGAGGAAACATCTTGGATGATATTACTAGGTCGTCAACATAGAAAATTTGTGACACTCATTCAACAAATTCTGGATACTTTCCTACGTACTTTTGTAAATGATATCGGAGTACAGCATTGAGAAGAAACGGACTAGAAATAACCCGAAAGACACAGTGCGTAAATCTCATTGTTTGGATTGTAGATTAACAGAATATCAAACAGAAGCGGATTTGATGCTGGTCCTGCATGAAGACAGTTGTTCAAAGATGTATTTGAAGCACCAGATTTTGATGATGCATCATACACAATACAGATGTATTTGAAGCACCAGATTTTGATGATGCATCATACACAATAAGAAGCTTCGTCGTCTCGGACTCACTCCTAACTACAGCTTGGTGAAGTAAATAATGTATCTTGTTATATGATCAAGAGCTGTAACCTGCTCGAGAATGCCTTCCCTCAGTTGCTCCTTTATGATTTGATCATAACTATTTAATAGGTCAGGAGTTTTCTGTAGCCTTTTCAATTGACCTTTCAGACAGCTAATACTGTTATGATAGTTGTCAGGGAGCGTTTTATGGCCAACCTTCCAGGGTAAATGTACACCATACCTTTCATCAGTTAACTGAATTGTGTCGAGCAAGGCCTCATGTACACTATTGTGCTCCCTTATTCCTATGGACTCAAGATCCCATAGCTTCTCTATCATGCAATCGAGAGATTCATTAGCAGAAAACTTTACAACTGGGGAGTCAACACTTGAAAATCCAGAGTCCTACCTTTCAACAGCCCAGCCACTGTCCAACCAAGTTTTGTCTTGACAGCAACAGGTTCATCAGGCTTTCCTCTTCTTGTTTCACCATCCTGCAACTTCCGAAACGAATCCATTCCCACAAGTATGTCCACAATCAATGTTTCCTGTTTAAGGGAAGTATCTCAAATCCAAAGGTCACGTAAATTTTCATAATCAGATTTAACAGTCTCGAGATGCTCATTATTTAACTCTGCAATGTAGTCGACCACCACTGCATATATACTTATGAGCTTACCACCCCGCAGTGGGCACAGTGTTACCCTTACAACGTCTCTCTCACTTCATTCATTTGGGAACCAAATATTCTAATAGCAAGCCTTTCCTGCCTACATGGACACAACCCTAAGCGCTCAACCACCCTCCGATCAATAAAACTACGTTGTGACCCAGTGTCAAACAAAATACGACATCAGAGGTTTTCTTTACTCTTAACTAAGGCCTGGGCAGTCTGAAGGACTGCTCTGGAATTGCTATTTACATTACCAATACAAGAATTCGTACTACTAGCATTATCACTAACTCTGCTGTCAGAATCAACCTTTTCAATTTGAGAACTACAAGTAAAGTCACAAATCAAATCATTGTGCCTAACATTACACAGAGAGTACACCTTTGTAGACCTACAAGCTGCTGCTTTGTGTCCCTTCTTAAAACACAATAGGCATCTGCCAAACTTAAAGATAATCTTTTTCCTTTTATCAGGATCAGTCACTTCACTACAATTCTTTTCCTTGTGCTGCCCTAAGCAGAAGCAGCACCTACCCCCTTTTGTCTTGTTCCCTGTATAAAGTGAACTGGCTGTTGTAACTTGGTTTTGCTTCTTCACTTCTCTTTACCTTGAACAAAACGAGATCATGATCTCTAATCTTCTATTCGGCTTGAAATGACTCAAGGAATTGCTCAATGTCCCAGTTTTCAAAGTCACTATCCCCATGGATCCTACTAATTCGAACTACATCTGGCAACTTCAACATGAGCGTAGGAACAAGAATGGATGAATATGTCTCCTTGTCGATGCGCATTGCGCCTAATCCTCGAAAATGAGTCTCTACAATGTCATACAGATGATGCAGTTTCTCAACATCCCGCTCGCTCTGTACACACGGAGCATTAATTATAGCCTGTATGAGGGCTTTCTGTATCATTCCAGGCTTTGCAAACCTTTCTCGTAGCACTTCCACATCAGCAGCAGCATTATTCTCTGTTGACTGAAAGCCTGAGATAACCACTTTTGCTTTCTCCTCTAAATAATGCCAAAGATAGGAGAATTTGTCCACTTTTGAAAGCTCCTCATTATCATGGATAGCAGTTCGAAAGCCATCCCAAAACTCCTGCCATTTACTGGCCTTCCGTAAATTTTTTAAGCTCCAGTTTGGGAAGTCTAGCTCTAACCATTTTCATGCTTTTTTCAACAGGAGGTGCAGATACTGCATTGGAATCAATCGATTGTCCTCTGCTGCTGCTTCCACTTGCAGTGATCAGTGACAAGACATGTTCAACATTTGCCAAAACATCTTCAATCCTTGTCTGGAAGTCACCAGTATCCTCCACTTCCTTTGTTAGAGGATCTTCCTCTCCTTCCACTTCTAAGGATGACATCCTCTTCAGTAACTCCATATCCAATTGTTGCATTACATCATAACGATCCTGGATCTGCTTCTTTAAGGACACCAGTTTTACTTTGTCTGTTTTCCGCCTCTCGAATTCTTGAAAAAGCAGGTACGCTCCTCTGGTCCTTTTCATCCTGATAATCCATCTATTTTGAAAGCTCACAAGTATCCGGGCTTCGGTGGACAATATAACGCAACAGATACTTGTGAAGCAAAAGAAGAACGACAAAACAAGAGCCAGCAGATGAATTTTCACTTTATCTCCACAACTTGACTGCTACATACATTCATATTACTCCTTACTTTACATCTAAATGTCTGATTATTTAACTAATATAAAGGGAAATTACAAAATACTGGCCAATCAAATTTCATCTTAAGGATGTGCAAATGACGATTTTAATTGTTTTTGAGGCGTTTCAGCTGCACCTGGATAAACTACCATGCCTCACAGACTTGCAGGATGACACGTTATAAACTAATGTCAGTCTTGTCCCGTCATGTGTATTGAAATATTACCAGTTTAAGTGATGCTACACATTGCAGTGCCAAATGTCAAACAACCATCTTAGGCCTCGTTTACACCGGTACGGATCCAAAAGAGATCCATTTTGACCCATAACAATTCTCGTTAGCATTTACTCAAACAGTTCCACTCGATTTCCTCCTTTGTCGCTGTAGTAATGCTGGGTTATCTTTTTTTTAAATCAGCATCGAGGCGAAAAAATTGATTGTCTAGTAAACGATCAGCATCCGTGTGGATCCGTACCAGCCGTTTAAACTGGACATCAATTGGAACAGATCCAAACTGGTTCACTTTGGAAAGTGATCCCAAACTAGTACAGATAGCACATCTATATCGGTACGGATACATCAGTTCTCATGTAAATGGTGAGCCTTTCTTTGCTCGTTTTGGTATGGATCTGTTTGGATCCGTTCTAGTGTAAACGGGTTCTAAATAAACAGAACTATCAAAAGAACTTGCGATCGTCAAGACTTCTCTTTCAGATGGTGATGTTCAAATGGTGATGACCAGCAAAAACACCACTGTAAAGCCCTCTTTGCACGAAGCGAATATTTCTGCGAATACGCATGTGCACTACAGTGCTCATGGGTTTGCACATTCGCCTTCGCCGCTCGCTGCAGCGAAAAAGGTAGTAAGAATGAAATCAACTTTTTCCAGGTGTAAAATGTTGCAAGCCAATCAGAATTGAAGAAGCTTACCATGTGAGCCAGTACCAAAGTGTTATCAACATGCCTAGAATTTCAATATTCCAACTGAGGTGCCAAACTCTTGTCTTGAACATGACTTGATAATTGTGAAATATCATCACAAATAGCCGCAAAAAAACCTTTGTGTTTCATTAATCATCCCTACAACGACTGTTGGGCTTGTACGATAGCTGGCAGCAATTGTTACCTATGCATCACCTGTCATCGGTATTCAACTGGTGATTTTCCCGCCAAAACATAGCTAATTTTGCGGAAATCAAATCATCATGAATTTCGAAACTTTTGCTCCACGTGAAAAAAATCGCCTAATGAAAAACGGGCTTAACCAGTAAATGTACGAGGTTCCCACTTATCAGAGCGTCTTACATATATTCTTTTGGCCTAAAACAGGTTAGAAGATTGACATGGTTTTCAATTTTAAGTTACGATTTAGGTACACACTTTGTCTTTAAATACAATTCTTCCAGAACGCCTAATCATATAACAAGGATGACCTTAGCAAGATTCTATCAAACTCATAATACATAATAACTAGAACATATAATACATAATTAAAGTGAAATAACAAGAACAGTACTACAAACATATATAAATTCAATAAAAATCATTATGCATGCAAAAGTAGAACTTACAATTTTAATCTTCATCAAAGTACACTCTGCATGTTCCTCGTACCACACTTAACCATCTAACAGAGAATAAGACAGCTGGCTCGA
Source organism: Chironex yamaguchii (assembly GCA_024741275.1). Classification (NCBI taxonomy): domain Eukaryota; kingdom Metazoa; phylum Cnidaria; class Cubozoa; order Chirodropida; family Chirodropidae; genus Chironex; species Chironex yamaguchii. Next base: position 11,002 of record JANTCA010012880.1, on the reverse strand, counting down.
AATCTACGATTCCATAACAACTGTAAGACCTGCTTACAAATTGGATGTTTCTATCTAATATTACAATTTCAAAAGTGAGCCTGGATACACATATCTTCAAAAGTCCTGCAACAACTAACATAATGACGAGATGGCAGAGCAGGAGGTCAGGTAGTCAACGGATGAGATTTGGGAAAAAGGACGGAACCAAATTTAACCAAGTAATTTAGGTGGTGTTGGAAATGGCGTTACACTTGAAGGTCGAGGGAGAAGGGCAGGAGTTTTTAAAACAGAAAAGACATTTTTATGGATGTTAACTGCAAATAACACTGAATTTGGACGCGAGAATGTTTTATGGTCATAACTTGGGGCAGGTAGAATGCATGCAAATAGAAGACCATTCGACACCTCAAAAGAAATTGGTGTTAATCAATACAGTTTTCAAATTATAAAGAATGTTTCAAAATCCTGCAAATATACGCTATATAAGCTATAAATATTGACAACAATACTAATAATTTTAACCGTGTTCTTTAAGTTACTCCATATGCGAGATTTTAAAATTTCCAAATTTCCAGTAGGTGAAAAGTTTCTGATTTGTTCATGGTTCAATGTTTACGCCAGATTGCCAACAGCTGCGCTTATACAAATGATACCTTGCTCACAACAATATGATAATATGGTTAAAGATAATTACTCTTACGTTACATGCCACCTGTGCTTTACGTTAGGCACACACTGAATACCCAGAAAGTTTGCTTTTGTTCTGCTTCCTAATAACCGAAACCATGAGCAGTGTTGGGTAATACTAAGAGAAAGGCACACATAGCAGGAAAGTGCGCCTTCCATTCGGTCCTCAAGACCATGAAGTGTTGTTCTGTTTCTCATACAAAGAGTGCGTGGGCAAAGGTAAAAATGAAATATCATGTTTCCATTACAAACTTAACGCCTGTAAATAGACTTGTTATTTCCAATCTATTCTCTTTAAATCTGTATCTATATACCCCTGTATGAAATGAAAAGTCACTTGGTCAATAGATTGTGATAGGAGGCTATAAGCCATGTCTACTTTCAGGAGTCCATTTCGACTTACTACTATTCTGGAATCAGCGCTATTCTGAAGCGAGTTTTTACAACACATGGCCCACCGGGAGGCAAGGATAGTTTTTTCGATATGGATTTAAGCAAGCTGAAGAGGAAAATCCATGGACCTACTGCTACGAAATTGATTAACAAAACAGAGGATTTTTTAGGCAAAAGACTGGAGATGTCGATTTGAAGCAAGTTCATCAATAGGTTTCGAATTTTCAGGAGATTTACGAGGCTCTGAAAGCATTAGATGACAAAATTCTAGAGCTTCTTCTTGAGGACGCCAAAATCGAAAAAGAGGCCGAGGATGCAGCTGACGTCAAAGAGAAGATTGGATATAAAAAACTTTGCCTCAAAGAACTTGTAAATGAGAAGAAAACTCTGACGAGAGAACAGTCTATCAAATCAGTAAACTTCAAATTCAGCAACATTGACAAAGATGGAGCCACAAGGAAAAGAGTTAAGGCTAAATTAGCAAAGCTGGAATTGAAACAATTCGGAGGAAAAATATCAGAATGGCAAGAATTCTATGCAATTCTATTCTATTCTGCATTCAAGAGTGCAATACATGATGACTAGGACCTTGCAAGTGTTGACAATTTCAAATATCTACGAAGTTACTTGGATGAGCCAGCACGGACTGTAATTTCGGGTTTGCCACTTACGAATGCAGATTATGAAGCTGAAATTGATATATTGAAGAGACTGTATCCGAAACCATGCACCATAAAGAGGGCACACATTAATGAGATGATGACGATACAGCCAGTGACTAATGAAAAGAATGCTCCTAGACTAAGAACACTTTTTGACAAAGTTGAGAGCCACCATTGCAGTCTGCAGGCATCGGGAGTGCCGCCAGAAACTTATTCATCTATTGTGGTTACAATTCTTATGGAGAAGATTCCAGAGACAGTGAGATACAACATGATACGTTCTTCCGAGAACTATATGAAATGGAGTATGGAGGAGCTTGTAAGTGCATTCGAAAAAGAGCTTAAAGTATGCGAGTCTCAAGTTCCAATTGAACCACAGCAGGCCCAGTCTCAACATCAGCAATGTAGACAATCAAAATACCAAGGTGGGACAGCATCAGCACTACTTACAAAAGGAGAGCTAAACAATGTCTTCTGTGAAAAACAGCATCGCAGTGCAACAGAGAAGCAGATCTTGAAGAACACAAAAATTGCCTTCGTAAGAAAGCAAGATGATTTAATTGTCTGCGGCCAAACCATTGATCTTATGAATGTAGGTCGAGGTATCGTTGTAAAATTTGCAGGGAGAAACATCATCATTTGATATGTATTAGTAAAGTAGTAGGCAGGCAGGGTTCCCAAGCTCCAGTAGGCCCTGCGCAAACAGGCAATGCAACAGGCAAGCAGTCATCTGCATCCCCATCACCCAGCCTTAAACCCAGAGGCTACCTATTGTGTAGGAAGCACACCTGGTTTCAGTGAAACAGTTGCACTTCAAACTGCTTTAGCTTGTTTAGACAATGTTAAGCAGAAGACAGTTCGAGTCTTGTTTGATAGTGGCAGCCTGAAGACATTTATAAGTAAAAGGGCAGTCAGTAGGTTAGGGTTAAATCATGTTAGAGCAAGGGAACTAGCAAGGGAACTAGCAGTTAAAACCCTCGGCAGTGACGACTTAGATGCAGGCCTAAGAAATGTTTACCAACTATCATTCAGTTCTTTGAAAGGTGGTAAGGCAGTTGCTGTAAAGGCATATGAAGTTAAGTGTGTCTCTTCCATAACTAACCTGCTTGTCGAAAGAATTAAGCATAAATTCTCACACCTGAAGAAGATATATTTTTCAGATGTCAGCAAATATGATGACAAACTAGAGATTGATGTACTTTGTGGTGCAGATACCTTTTGGAGATTTCAAGAGGGCGAAATGATAAGAGGGGGGACATTACGAGCCCATACCTGTCAAGACCACACTTTGGTGGGTGCTATGAGGACCTGTAAAAGGTGAGAAGTTGACTTCTTATGGTTTTAACAGCGTAAACCTTTGTGTTGACGATTCTCAATATCTTCGACAGAAGACTGAAGCACTCTTTGGTAAACTTTGGGACCTTGATTCTTTAGGTATTCGTGAAAACGACGCAATGCATGAAGGCCTGTTAGACAACATTTTTACAGGTGTAGATATTGTTGGGCTACCTTGGAAGGAAGGTCATGGCCCAGTTCCTATAAATTACGAGATATCTACGGCTAGACTTGCATCTCAGTTGGAGAAAGTTAAGCAGAAGCCTGATGTGCTCGAGTAATACCATAACATTATAGCTGAGCAGTTGGAAAACAATATCATTGAAGAAGCCCCAAACCTTACGTCGAATGATTCTAAGGTTTCATATCTTCCACGTATGGCAGCAGTACATGAAAATTGTGAAACAACCAAAGTACGTGTAGTATATGATGCATCTTGCAAAGCACAGCTGTTTCACAATGGAAGCCAAGTCTGTTTAGGCTTATTTTTGTACCATACCACATGAATTGTTTAATATCTTTTGAACCGTTTACGGTATTCCAAAAGCGAAAACAGTTTTAAATTGTCCATTAATTTGGTATAAAATCTGTGGATTTGACCACAACAACTTCCCAGGTAGGGACTAATGATTTTTTTAAGTTGAATTTGTACTAACTTGCCTGACGTGACAACACAATTTTGAGCAAGATTATGCGACTACGCACTGACACTAACCGCAATATCTTGCTGCAAGACATATAAAAATGCACATAATGAGAAAACGATTTGTCTTGAACAATTAAATACATAGAAACTCGAAACTTAGGTCTTAGATGACCGAAATCGAATAGTATTAAGTTTTGATCAAGGACAAGTTTGACGTTGCTGCGGTGTGGGCGTAATATGTAAACACTTGGAAGAGGCGATTTGGGGCATACAGTATCGAACAAACAACGTTCGCGATACTTCAAAACGTGTTTAATGCAGAAATAAACTAGCCAGATACCTGAAGATAGATTGACACTCACTGTGATCTTTAGAAGCCGGTAAATGGACGATGTTTGGGGTCATTGCGTACGTGACTTTCAAACGGCATTCACCAACGGAAAGCAAAGGGGGATCTCCAGCTTCCAACTATTTTATTAAAGGGACATCCCCAAACTAATCTATGCAAAAAACCCCTAATAATTATCTTTTGAAACGAAACAGCGCGAGCCGAAAATGTGACAATGTGTAGTGACCAAATCTTGCCCAGGCATTGCAAACTTGGCCAACTTAGCCTTCGATAGGATTTTTTTATTCAAGCTACAAGCTACAATACAAGTTACTAGAAAACTTTTTGAAGAGGTTGCTTCAATGATACTTTATCTAAATTACATATTTTTTTGTTTAATATGAATGTACAGTCTACCCGAAAAATTGGCACTGAATATTGTGTATATTTTGAAATCGAGGCGTCTTGGTGTGTTGTCACGGAAATTTTCGAAGACTTGATTTCCATCAAAACAATAGGCCGTAACAGGACAGGCAAACGGACAGACATCTCCCTATGATCCGAGGTACAGTGATACGTAGGTCTCAAGGTGGGAAGACAGATTTAATGAGAAGACCAGTTTCCAAACTTTACCCCCTTGACTCAGTTTGTCACACAGAAGAGGGAAGCAGCAAGACAGCTTTTCAAACTAGTAAGCAAGTAGACAGTGTCAGCTTCTCAAAACAGTAAGCAAGTAGACAGTGTACTATGGGCAAAATCACAAAAATTCCCCAATTGTTTGGGCCCACTCCATAACTTGTCAAAATGTAAAGATTTCTTAGTCTTAAAATACTCTAAATAGTTTTTAGTCAACAAATCTGAACTTTTTTTATTCTTTCTTCCTTCTGAACCATTACCAATAGTGCTTTTAAACAATTAGGAAACTGTTCATAAGGGGTGTTTTTTCAGGTGTGTAGGTGACAAAAAATGCTTACAGAAGTGGCACTGTCTATTTTCTGGTGTGAAGGTCACAACGGACATAATCTACTTCCAGGTGTCTGCTTGACTAGCTATCACATTCCCGTACTCATACAGAAAAGTTCAAATGTGCAAGCCGAATGTTTTGAAATAAATTATAAAGTTTCAACGATTTGACGATTCCAAGTGAACTTGAACAGCAATGAAGAGAAAACAGAAATGTGGCAACGACAAAAGAATTGAGAATAAGATGAAAGCACAGCTGCCTCATTACCAGGGCAGAAATCACTGCTTGGTAAGTTTGGCAATCAGAAAGCTGGGAATTCAGTGGCAAAACCAAATCTGACCGAAGAAACTGTTTCAGCTGAACCAACTGACGAATTAGTGCAATTCCCGGCCGACAAGCAAAATGAAATGGATGATGATCAACTTAAGAAATTCAGTACTAAAGATGACACTATTTGGTACAGAAGCAAAAAACTTAGCGTTAGCTGGCTACTTTTATCGAAAAGTTGTCTCAAAGTAAAAACTGAAATGAAAAACAAAAAACGACGGCAATTGATGACATGCTCTGTATGTAAAGAATATGAGAAGCAAGTGGCACAGTTTTCTGCCAATGGACGTCTCCCTATGGCCTCTGGGATTCGAGTTGATGGAAAAGAACGATTGAAATGCATCGTAGATCACTTGACGTCAAGGCCATACGAAGAAGCTCTAAAATAAACAACACGCGATGAGTTGTGGAAAAATAAGTCCTCTGAGCATCCATGTTTGAAGTTCCCAAAGCATTTTGAAGTACGATCTGCCGAGCATACATTGAGTTTGCTGAATGCAGTACTGCACAACCTTGAGGCTGCTAAAAAGATGTTTCAGAAAATTATGTCAGGCACCGTCACTTCTGAAAGGAAAAAGCACAGCATGGCACAAGGATTTTTAAGCAAATGGAAAGCAGGCTCACAAAAATTCTGGCTGACAGTCGTGATGTATAATTTATGTGCAATATTTCAACGAATTCAAAAGATTTTTCAGAGGTTCGACCTCATTTTGCAAGATATAATAACTGCATGAGATTCTGCGATCCGAAATCTTATAATCATGAAATAAATGTCCGTACCCGGTGGAAAATAGGAACATTACTTACAAAATTTAGAACTAAGTGGAGAATAAAATGAAAGTTTAAGGCAAACAAACAACCAGTTTGTAACATCAGTGAGAAGAAGCAATGATGCAGTGAGGGTTGAAATTGTGAAATCTGCCATTAATTTCCTGAACAAAAGAATGAATGTCCAAGAAGATGGAAGAATCAACAACTTGAAAAAAGTAATAGAATCAAAATCTGCAAAGGAATTTATAGTTTCTAACAGAGAGTTGATATCACAGATGTTTGGAGACGAAGTTATTGAAGAATTTGTTGGCGATGTTTGTGCATCTTGGAGCAAAATTTCTGAAATCAAAGAAATACCTTTGGAAGATACTGGTCTGAAACTGCGAAAAATGACTCAAAGCTAGTAAAGGAGTCATGAAACAATTTCTTGCATCATTTTTGACCCTGACACCACACAGGATGACTACTGAAAGAGCAGTTTCGCACTATAACAACAGTGAGAACGTTTTCAAGCAGGAAACAATTAACGGCATGATGCATGTTTCCTTAAATGGCAATGGTACTGCATTTTGCTATGAAGTGTACTCGGTAGACTTTTGACCTTTTACTTTGAAACACAGTTTAACAGCTGTTTTTGATGTCTCTTCATACTCCAACGGTCTCAAACACTACAAGATAAATTTCTGAAAGCACACAGGAAAATGATGTCTGATTTACATCAATTGTGTGGTCTTTTTTAAAACCGTCTCAATCAGAGAATTTACAGAATAACAACTTGTGCTTATTCTACTTGAAAGTAGATTTGTGCAGTGGTGTAAAATATGTGTGACTCATACACACATATTTAAGATCGTGAATCAAGGGTGCCTGCAGAATGAGGGCAGCGGGGGCGACCAACCCCTGCCTTCAGCTAACGGGGGCAGTGGGGGCAATTGTAGGATTTCCCAATAAAATCCAAGCCATTACCATTTATGCAAAATGATAATTTTGTAAGTTTATTAACTTGTATATTTGGTACCTCTCAGCCCACGTTCATTCCCTGCATTGGTGGTCTTTAACCAATAGAATTTTTATGCGTGGGCAAAGACTATAGGTTTAATGTCGAAATCATGAAATTCTAGTTTAGCCAGTAGGTGAGGCTCCAAGGCTGAATTTGCTTTAGTCCATGGTGTCTTCACATGCAAAAGTAAGTTTATTTGAATTTATTATTTTTACTTTGTCCCCAATCTTTTTTACATCGTTTGTTTCTCACTAATATTGTAACAGATACCTTTAGTTTGTACTGTATATTATATGTGTTCAATTTGATGTATTCATTTAAAACCATAAATGATTAGGTAAAAGGAGGGATTTAAGTATCTAGTCTCCATTGAATGGTTGTGCGTCTGCGCAATTGAAGATTCTATGTAAAGGCTTTTAACCGGAATTTTTTAGAAGTAGTTGTTACATAAGGTTTTTGCATTCGAATTCAAATCTATGACGAAATTGACAGTGCTAATATTCAGTTGAATAAGGTACATACTGAATCGTATACTTGATTAAAATTTGCTTCAAGTCTGTTAAGGTACAGTGCTTTGGCAGAGCAATGGTTGTCATGCTTATGGCTTGATTCTGATGTTTAGTGACATGTGTAATCACCTTCTATTGATGCCAAGTGAACCTTTGTAAATCATGAACTCAGGATTTCCCTGCCTTCAACTGTTAATATAGGAAACCAAGATCCGACCCACCCAAAGATTCTTCCCCCTCCATTGAGTCTTTGGTTTAGAATTCCAATTTATATAAACTTAATTCTCAGAGCAATTTGATACTTCTGTACTTAATAATTTGACATGAGTGTCCACAGTCATCCTAGTGTGAATATGCGAGCTATCACTGATCGTGCAGATCGAAAAATTGCACCACCTTCTGAGAAACACAAAGAGCAAAGGACAATGCTGAAAGCGACACGATTGTGTTTCAAACCGAGGCAGTAGGTACGAATTTGTAACTTCTAGGTCCTCTGTAAGGCTGGCGGAACTAAGGAAGCGCACAAGACAGAAGAAAAACAAGAAAGGCTAGAATACGGAAGAAAAAGAAAAGCTTCAGAGCACGAAAGAGGGCTTCTTGAGGCGGAAGTTCAAATAGAGGCTGCAAGGATATAGGAGAGGTCGGTAGTGTTCTATGAGGTAGCTGAGGATGAAGGTGACAGTTTTGAAAGGGTGGCATGCTTTGTTAGGAATGATTATAATCGAGAAGGCAGTGGGGTGCCACAATGGGTAATGACCCTTGAGCATGAAGAGGGAACTACCAGGACAAAATCTGCCGAACCAATTACCATCAGCAGAAAATTCACAATTTTGCATGTCTGCTTCGGCCCTAGGGGAAGCTATCAGCAAAGGATCGAACCTACCAAAACATAAATATCTGACCTTTAGTGGCAACCCAATAGAATACCCTGCCTTCATCGAGAATTTTCACACCAATATTGAAAGCGTTGAAGCAAATAACAAAGCAAGGTTATCCAATTAATACAATTTTGTCAAGGCGAAGCAAGAAAAACAACTTTTAGCTGTGTCATGCTAACATATTATAAATCAGTTTTGGCATATCTGGAGAAACGATTACTTTTAACACTGAGAGAACGTAAGCAAAATCTGAGAAAAGATACTACCGATTTAGTACCAAAAAAGAATGACAATGTATTGATTAAATATGATTTACCCAGAGGAAGATGGCGATTTGGCAAAATAGAAAGCATAGTGAGAAGTAAAGACAACAAAGTGAGAAGTGTGATTATCCTTACTGGAAAGGGCAAGAAATTGCAGCGACCCCTTTCTCTTGTTTATCCACTAGAAACATCTGTAAAGGAAGCGGACATCATTGATGATTGTAACAGAAATTCGAATTTTGTAAAAATAAAAGCAGCTCTAAATGCCAGAGAATGGATTCTAACCTTGTCTGTGCCCGAGTGTCGCACGTAAGACGAAGTTTCGAAGTAAATACATTGTAGAAGAAACAAGATTTACTACGTCAATCCCTGTACGGAAAGACGTCAAACACATTCCTTTTACTTCGTTAATATCATTATAAATTTCTGTATTTTTATAATATAACTTTCAGTATCTTAATGTTGTCAAAAGAAAAAGAACCAGGAAACCGTAATGTTGTCTTTTTTTTGAGTTATAATTCAGTTTTGGCGACTAAGTCGCTACAGTGCTCGCTCTTTCTTACTACGTCATTGTCACCAAAAGACAAAGGGGGATCGATTGGTTTAACTCTCTTGGCGGAGAAGATGACCTCTTCAGTTTTCTCAGTATTAAATTTCATTTTCCATTGCCAAGCCCATAGGTGCACTCTTTTCAGATCCCTGTCTAGCTCTGCTGCTAGTTGGAGTTCACCATGGTCAACAAGTTCGACATCTTTTTATGTGCGGTAAAATTTTATCCAGGAGAAATTATTGATTTAAACGCCACAATGGAGGGCGGACATGTGTTCTCAAGCGGCGAGAGATAATTGTGAAAACCCACAACGGTCTGTGGGGCTATCAAAATAATTTGCGTAGCCAGAATGTAAAGCATACTTTCAGTAAAGTGAGAAAGTGATTTTCATGGCTTAAGTTTTGGTATTTTTACGAATTTGTTGCGGAGAAAACACCAGTGGATGAAATGAGCAATAGGCCTAAATTGAAGCGTGGTCAGTCGATCATGGACAACATGAAGCTGGTAGTGGATGAGGCTCTTGCATCCATCAAACAGGAAATTGCCAAACTACCATAGATTGACGCAATTAACACATTACTATCTAACCTTACAGCTTCTATAAAGGCAGAGTTCGAAGATCAGCTGAAGAGTCGGGACGACAAAATTGCTGCATTGGAAAACAAAATCGACATGCTGGAAGGCAAGATGTGTGTAATAGACAGACTTGATAAGAGAATTGATGATGGTGAACAGTACTCATGTTTGCCTTCGAATCGACAATATACCCCTCCCAGCTGGCGGAGAGAAAGAGGATTTTCTTGAAAAGGTTTCTGAAGTTATGCATGGTATGGGTTGTGGATTGGAACCAAGTGATATCGACAGAGCTCACTGGATAGGGAAAAAGAAGACAGACAACCATGGAATCACAAGACAACAAATGATCATCAAATTCAAGTCTTTCGAGTAGCGAACGAAGATGTACCGAAACAGGAAAAAGGCAATAAATGATGTGAAAGTGAAGCTAGACCTAACGAGAAGAAGACTCAGAATTTTACTTGATGCCATCAAGTTTGGTAAGAATATTGACATAATAGATTTTGTTTTTGCCGATGTAAACTGTAATCTGGCAGCAAAGCTGATTAATGGAAGCTTTGTGTTTTTTGATTCTCTTGATGATTTGGAACAAAAATTAAATGACTTTGAGTAAGTTTTAACATGGATGGGCTATGCGGGTGTGAGATGAGTGGTTTTGAGATGGAATGGGTGATTTTTGATATCCTTGATCGGAAGTTTCCCTAACAGTCCTCCCATGCTTGATCCCCCCGACCTTGTCCCTTTTGCACCCATAAACCCTACACCTAATATCTGAATCCTTTATCTTAGGCCCGTTTAACATTACAGACTTAATGTTATTGTTTTTGTTTTTGTGTTATGTAGCCTATCATCCATAAAACAAATGTAATGATCTTGGAAATTCTTGCAGCGAAAGGGTGTTTAAGTATTACCCCTGTGACCGTGTATTCCTAAAGATCTCCAACAGCCTTTCATAAATGCAATCCTTTGACTGCATTTGTATTATCATTACCTTTATTCCGAACTGCAGAAATTATGTTAAGTTTACTCTTATGTTCTTTTACATCCCCATGTGCTGCGTTTTTGTTGTAAACATGATTTACTTGCCTCCAAACGATTCCAAAGTTGAGCTTGCCCAAGGAGATCTTGTTT
>JANTCA010012869.1:0-26570 GCA_024741275.1 Chironex yamaguchii | reverse complement strand
ACTTTCGGTATGTTGATGACACCTTTGCCATCTTTAAAACAGAGCGGGATTGCGACAGGTTTTTCCAAAAACTTAACAAGTTACATCCAGCTCTCAAATTTACGGTTGAAAAAGAACAAGACTGTTTATTACCTTTTCTTGATGTTTTACTGGAAAAACCTGAATCTTGTTTATTCTAGGTGGATTCATGTTAACTAACGCCATATTAACTCAAAATATATCGTGTGAAACTTTCACATTGATCCATCACATACTCATAAATAACCCCTTATCTCGTCAATTCGTAGTTGGATCCCAGCTATTGGATCGAAACGTGTTAACTCAGGGCAACATCTTTTACTTTTTAAACGTGCTCTGAAAATGCTCTGAAAATCTACTGAAAATGCTTTTCAAAATTGTTTCTAGGGTAACTTGCCTTTGGAAAATGCTAGGCGTTTAGGTTGTTGTTCTGTGACTTTCTTTCTATATATTTGTTACAATGGACTAAAAATAAACAATCCAGTTACAGACTGATACGTTCTGACTGTGAAAAACCTAGTCATTAACTACATTATTTGATTTTAATGCATTCCCCTTTCCTGTTCTTAACAAGTTTATATTCTGTAAATGTAGAGTTAAAAATTTGTACACGGCCATGGTGACGCTGCTATTTTAACAATTGTATCTGCTTTCTACTTGACCAAACAAAAGTAAAACAGAATAATTATGATAAATACGAACAATAAGGCAGCAATTGGTAAGCTAAGGGTTCCAAGCACTATGTCAATTTAAGCCATGTCCTTTTACATTTTATGATTTGCTGTAGTTTGAATGTACCTCTTGAAGTCTTTACCATATATTGTTTGCTTTAGCAACTGACAGATACTTATACATATACACAAAACATGTTTATTTAGAAGCCAGAAATAAAAGAAAAGTAGCAATCGTATGGAGTGATTAACAAAAAAGCAAGACAATATGGAAATATTGAGAAAAAGTAAGAAGCTAAAAAAAGGTGGCAAAGTAATTTTTGAGTGCAAAATTTAGCTGACAAATTTAGTACATTTTGTTAACTGGAGAGTTCTAACCATAACAACTGTAGGTCAGATGCCATAGATACAGCATAATATGGCATGCTGATCTCCACCACCATTACGGTTGGCATGTTGAGATTGGAATAGTTATGTTCACATTACTTTTAGTACATTAACGACGAAAAAAAGTATTTATTAAACCGATACACAAAATAAAACTACTGACCTATTACACGTTCATAGCAAAATTTAAAAGTGGCTTGTTTAGACACTATCACTAATTATAAGAATTTGAGATACAGCACATTTAGGTCACTGGTTCCTGTGAGCCGTTGCATCTAAGAATAACAGCTCTTGTCAATATTCTCATCAATTTATAAAAGAATTTAAAGAACATTGCGTTTACAAAACTTTGTCAATGAATGTTTTCAACATTTGAAGGTTTGTATTTTTAATAGTCAAAACAGATTATAATCTAATTTTCACTACGGCCAAATCGTATCAAATGTTGAAGCTTAAGTATCTGGATTTGTTTTACAGATTTTGAACATGTTTCTCCAGAAATCTTTCACCTGGTATAGTGGATTTCTACACGGGAAATTCCCTTTGAAAAATTCTGACATAAATTACCATATATATAGATCTTGTTATTTTTTAGCAACGACACCCATTTCTTAAACTAATCTAGAAGTTGCCATTGGATCGTAAGTTAATTAAAATTGTTGAACATGATTGAAATATTTTAATTTAAAATTAAGCCCATGTAACAGCAAAGTTTGAAAAGAAAATGAATCGTTATTAAAATATAGTTCATTAGAGAAAGGAGCAAAGCAATTTGTATACAGCCGCTGCTTTTTAATTTTACTGTTGCTTTGTTCCACAAAAATAGCACTCACTAAAGACACAGTCTAAAGAAACATAAATATTCCTATTTTTCAAGAGAAGCATTTGAATGTACGGTATAGATAGGGTTATCAATAGGAAAGATAAGTGAACTTTTCGAGGCTGGTCTACATACTGTATACCATACTGAGATACTGATAAACTGCTGTCATAATGCAATACCGAAAATAAACAACATTTCAATTTGTCACATCCTTCACGATTTGTTGCAAGCAATTTGTGAATTATTAGACGGCATGCAGTGTACAGTTGCGTCTTCTTTGTGAGAGCTATTTTTGAATATAATTGCAGTTTATTTCAGGCAGGTGCTTGAATGCAGGAGAGAGAGGGAATGAGAGAATTACTCGCCACAGGTTCCATCACTGTTTTAGTTAGAAGATTCAAACTTTGAAGATATCAAACTGAGATAGTAATAAAGACTTTGCTTGAAACGCAGAAAGTTAGATTAACGACTCAATAATTTAAGGTCAGAATAAAGGACGATGATAGAATTTTATGAGTGATATATGTGTATCAAGGTCATAAATTTAATGCAATGATTTAAGAACCTTAAATTTCAAACAGAACTTGTCCATTTTATTACATACGTTGTCATGAAGTTTGTCAAGAGAGTTTAGTTACCCTAATGTGAATTATGCATCATCAAATAACACAGTTTTTGAATGCATACAATCCAAACTTACGACCTAAAGGAGACGGAGCAACAAAAGCTATATTTTTATTATCGATGCTTAAATAATGCAAAAATATACTGCATGAGCATTAAACCATATAATATTTGAAAACACTATACAGATATCTCAGGAAAATTTATTACTTTGCTATTTGTGAAAATCCCGACAACTATCAGTTGACAACTTCAATAACAAAATTTTTCAGGCCAGCTTGATGCTAAAAATTGAGAGCAGAGGCTAAATGTTTAGACAGCAAAAACACGTGATTATTTCGGAGTTTGGCATTAGATGCATATTAGTGCGTTCTGGAGAGAAATTGTGGGTAAATGTTTACGACGTAACTTAATCATGTTGATATATTATCCATTCCTTTGAAAAAATTGTATCCAACTGTCCTAATTAGTCAGTAAACCTCCCTTCCTCGGTGTAAACCCAATTAAAAACTTGAGGTACAAAGACATGAAATCATGTTACCTTCAGCACAAAGGTGAATCTAAATGTCATGTATTAAGATGAATTGGGTCTGAGTGTGATCGCTATGGCGTATGCATTTTTAATAAATAATGACCTACTAAAGCAACCACACAAGGATGGTTAGAATGAAGATCATTAAAGAATGACCACGCCATCATTGAAAATAGACTTATGACAAACCATCAAAGCCTGTCTGTCTGTTTCGCAGTCTCTTTCTATTTATTGATTCGGTTGTTGATGTTTACTTAGTTTCATTGAGGTAATTAAATAATCCATGGTCTAGATATACGAGGGAGATGTATCCATTAATAGATGGGTAATAATGAAGTAACCAGGGATTCTGGGACGAACATCTCTTCATTATGCCGGGAAACATCCGCTGTCCACGTGTCGTGATTTTCGGCTTCCCGTGGATGCATCTTGTACTGTGTCATCTTTTACTTGTGTTGTTTGAAATTTTCACGGAGAATAGTTAATAATTAATATGTATCCCGAACAAATGAACATTGTTTTATACGGCAAAGAAGTAAATTTTATACTCTCTGAAAAAGTAATTTGTGAATCAAATCAAAGATTTGATTAGAAATTACTTGCCAATGGAGCAATTTCCCTCTTCAGAGTGAAATTCTGTATAATTGATTATCTCATCAATTGACGAGAAAACTTTAAATTCAGTTAAAAATTTGGTGACATATTTGCTTCTTAGTCTGAAGTAGGAAACAGGAAAGCAGCTTAAGTTGATAATTGACTTACCTGATATCCTTACATCATAATATTCCGCACTTTAACAACATGAGCACATGAATAAATGAGCATCAAGGCTATATTTTCGTTGTTAAGTCTACTTAAGGATGTTAAGGAAACCATCAAGGATGCAAGCTTTAGCTGATTTTCTATTGAAAAAGGACATCGTTAATTGCAGTATGATTGTAAATTGGCACATTAACCAGCATGCTTGTCTAGATTTCAAAATCATAGCATATACTGTGATCACCTAAGGATTGAAATTTACTTTTACAATAGTAAACGTTCTCTAACATAACATATATCTGCTTAAGAATCAAATATTCCTTAGCTTACGGGTTTTTCGGACCGCTTGTAGTAAAGAAATGCTTAAATGCAAAAATATTCTTGAAAATTCTTGACTTTATGGACTCAGTGGAAGCCACGTAGACAGGAGCTTTATAATGACATGAGTCGTATCCTTTTCGTAAGCTACGTACCGAGAGATACTTCTCCCATCATCAGGCAACTAGAAATGATCTGGTACAGCTTATTCTTTCTCATTGTGGACGTCCGTGGCGACAGGAATCGAGATGTCCTGAGAACTGGTGTCATAGTTGTGTTGTGTTTCATTTAGTAGTGCTGGAAGCCATATTTCTGGAAGACTGTAAGATATTCTGTTAATGTGATTGTTGTGTTGTAGGGAGCGGATCGTGTTTTTAATTTCTTCTCGTTGTTGTGTTGGTCTCCTTGTCTATAATTTTCTTGTTTTCTCAGTCAAAAGAATGGTTATGTATCCAACAGTGGTCAGCTATTTCATACTGTTTGGTGATACCGGATTGGTGTACCAGATCATTTATAGTAGCCTGATGATGGGAGAGGTGTCTCTCGAAAAGAAGCTCCTAAAAAGCATACGACTCATACCTTGATAAAGATCCAGTCTATATGTAAAATATTATTTATCCAAGGTACATATCACAAAGACATGAAAATGCCATATTCACGTCTTTCTGTCGTTGTTTCGTCAGAACTATTAAAATTTGATCGTCTTCTACTTACTACTATAAAATAAAATAAATTCGAACTTTACCTCCCTTTTGAATAAGATAACCGTCCATCTGCAAATTTTCGAGTTGCAAGGTCTTAGTCATGCGACACAATGGGGAGTACGAATAACATAGGTGATATATATAGAGACAGGTAGGAATGAGACCAAGGGAGCACTAGAGAAGCAATTAGAATAGAGAAAAGTTCAACAAATGCAAGAGTAGATATATAAAATGACAGAAAAAAGGAACATCTGGGGTAAAGTAAATATTAAAATTGCCTTGAAAATCTGTGATATTGCGTTGAAAACATACTTAAAACCTTTTTTCGTTTGAAAATCCTCAGGCTATTAATCGTCGGAACGGAGAGTATAGACATATGGGAGCATTTTTATCTGAAACATGTATTAAAACTAGGCAATGATGAACAAGAAAGAGAAAAAAAAAGACATTTCTGAGGCCCAAAAGTTTTGTCAACCAAAAACTCAGTGATCTTTACCTTTAAAACTCTGGAAACAACAACCTCTGGATAACTGTTTTCATGGATAATAGATGTTATTTTCCAAGTTTCGAATCTAATTCAGATTTAGAACAGACACAAAGAGCTGTATGGTTGAGGATTCTGATCAGGGTGATCTTTCTCTCTTTCTAGACAAAAAGAATCCCAACGAATAGACTGACCTGTAAAAGAATCGTTTCTGTGAACTGTTGCTGTTAAATCAATTTCAGTTTTTCCCACCAACACATAAAAAAAGCGTAAGAAACTGTCTTGTTCCTTTTCAACCGTAAATTTGAGAGCTGTATGTAACAGGTTACTTTTTTTGAAAAACCTGTCGCATTCCAACTCTGTTTTAAAGAGTCTGTCTACATTAAAACAAGAAAACCAGTACTCTGTAGGAAGAAAAAGTTACTTTTTTCACTTGGACTCTCCAATAATTCTCTGTTTCTTCATTTTCTCTTTGTTTCTTTTTCCGTTCTTTTTTATGATTGCCTAGTTTTAATGCATGCTTCATATAAGAACGTTGCCATATATCTATAATTTTCTTTTTGACATTTAAAATTCTGAAGAGTGACAGACGAAAAAAGCTTTTAAGTATGGTTTCAGCACAATGTTCCAAATTTTCAAAGCAATTTTTTAGTTTTGTACTACAAAAACATTGTTAAAGCAAATTCGTTATAGGAAAATAGGAAAAGCTAGAAATCATAGAGAAGAAAACCGTTGTGCATATGTTAGTTAATGCAAGTCAAAGTCTAAGTTTATTCCGTGAACGTAAAGGGTTCCTAAAGTGTGGAAAAGGCGTCCCTCAGTAGTGAGTTCTATAGTGGTGGTCTCTAGCCTTGTGATGAAAGGCACAAAATTTTTAAAAGTCCTTATCAGTCTTCATTCAGTACCAAAAGTTTATTAAGGCTTTTTTCCACCTGACTATTAACTTTCTTAAAAAGCATTTTTTGTAAAATCATCCTGTCAGGAGCTCTTACTGCATGAAAAACGTTATTGGTTATCCTCCTCTAAGTAGCAGATTTGTTCTGCTACACTTGTGGCCAATTTATATAGACCAGAGCAAAGAATTTTTCGCTTTTGACATCCACTAGAATGTGTGAAGCCTATAAGGCCGACTTTGGCTTGTCAGTTGGAGGCCAAGGCAAGCCATAGGCTGCCCATTATAACCTTGAAAACTGCAAGAAAACTTGAGAGCGTAAGTTGAACGAAACTATATGTGCTCAGATGTCTATCTTTGCCTTGTTCCAGGAGTATAGTTTGTTTATATTATTGTTTTGAAGGATGGTACGGAAGAAAAAAGCGTGCCCTGAAGTTTGCCATTCCGAGAGTCTGACATGAACCAAGTGACCACACGGAGAACTGTTATTTCTGCATGGCAGATCTCTCAAAGAGATGGGCTGATAAGGAATTAGCAGACATTGTCTACCTGGATATTCCATCACCCATAGCACCAGTATCCCATTCTTCTCAAACGCCGGTACTTGATCCTCCTGAGAGAGATCATGCAGATCAGCAGTCTAAAGATGAGACCATGAGGTCTGACGATGACGAGGACAATGATGATGAACCAGAATTCCATTGTGGCGATTTGAATACTGAGAAAGAGCCATACTATCCTAACCAGCAAGAACTGAAGGGCCTAATCAGGGATCTTGAGCTAACTTAGTCAAGTGCTGAAAATTTTTTGTCAAGGCTGAAGGAGTGGAGTCTTTGAGATAAATGTGTTCAAGTTTTGTCACAAAGGAAACAACACCAATGCTTTTCAAGCTTCTTCAGTCGTCAAGACAAGCTTTGCTTCTGCCATAACATGTCTGGTTTCTTTGCTGCTATTGATATTCCTTGTAACCCCAGTGACTGGAGGTTCTTGCAGAAGTCTCAAAGCTGTCCTTCTTCACAATGGGAATAAGTACCCATCACTTCCCCAAGCACATTGAGTGCACATTAAAGAAGATTACACAAACGTGAAAGCTATGCTGCAAGCATTCAAATTGAATGAATATGAATAGAAAGTTATAGGAGATTTCAAGATGGCCACTTTCCTTATAGGCTTAAAAGAAGGGTTTACTAAATATCCTCGTTTTTTTATGACTCTGGGATAGCAGGGATCGTCAAGGAAAAAAGGAAGGAATGGCTTCCGAGAAAAAAGATTGTCTTGGGAAAGTACAATGCCAAGTGTGATCAAATGGTCAGTCAAGAAAAAGAACTGTTTTCGCCATTCCACATCAAATTGGGTCTGGTGAAACACTTTGTTACAGCTCTGGACAAAGAAACTGCAGCATTTATATATCTGACAGACTTATTCCCAAAGTTGTCAGAGGCTAAAGTCAAAGCTGGCGGTTTTCGCTGGACCACAGATAAAGAAGGTTATGCAGTGTCCAGAATTTTCTAAGCTTTTCAAGGTAAAATAAAAAAACGGCCTGGAATAGCTTTGTGGCTGCGGTTGAAGGCTTCTTAGGGAACCACGAGGTAGAGATTTATGAGAAATTGGTTCAAAATATGGTCACGAGCTATGGAAAAATGGGCTGCTTGATGTCGCTAAAAGTTCACATTCTCGATGCTCATCTGGATAAGTTCAAGGAAAATATGGGAGCTTACTCAGAAGAACAGGGAGAGCGATTCCATCAAGACATAAAAAATTTTGAAAGGCGTTACCAAGGGATCTGCAATGAGAATATGATAACAATGTCTTTGTAGTATAAAACTTGAAAATTTGCGACGTTGAGCTAAAACATACTTAAAAGCTTTTTTCGTCTAACACTCTTGAGAATATGAATCGTTAGAAATGAAACTATACGTATATTGCAATCTTTTTACACTAAACATGTATCGATACCAGCCAATTATAAGCAAGAAAGAACAAACAAAGAAAAAATGAAGAAAGAAAGCATTATTGGAATAGTTCAAGTAAAAAAATGAATTTTTTGATAATTGACACAGCTAGGTTGTCCTTTCATCTAAGTGTATTGGGGTAGGAAAACCAGTACTCTGTAGGCAAAAAGAGTTCGTTTTTTCAATTGGGCCTTTCAAATAATGTTTTGTTTCTTCATTTTCTTTTTCTTTGTTTCCTTTCATGTTTATGATTGGCTACCTTTGATACATGTTTGGTATATAAAAGGTTGCAATGTACGACGAAAAAAAGCTTTTAAGTATTGTCTTCAGCGCAATTCCCTAAATTGCACCAGAAGGATTTTTCAATCTTCATCCCTGAAAATTATTTCAACTAATTATCCTTCAATTGTTTGCACAAGAACATTCTTTTTAGAATTGTGCTTTATAGACTTGACATATATAGATAGGTAAAGTAATTATTGAGGCTTTTTGTGTGCTTTCATTTGCTCGCACGTCATTAGATTTGACCTATTTATTCTTCATCCAGTTTTACATAGTTTCAGGACTTATAAATTCAGTAGCATCATTTTCACGATTCGTCTATAAAATTATGTTCTACTAGGGAGACCTATCGAGGTATACCCAGTAGGGGTAATAGGGAGGCAAGGTAAGCATGGCATCAGGTCCAGAGCTCTGGTAGCTAAAATAAACACCACACCTAATAAAAATTATATTAAAAATATGCTTTTATTAAGAGCAGAACAAACAAACCTAAAAATAGGTTTGCGCAAGATGAATTATTAAAACAATGTTTAGTGGTTAGTTTTCGGAATGCACGTCAAGCTGGATTGGAGATCTATGCCTGGAGATCAAAAAATGAAATAAAGAAATGTGTTCCATATTTATTTCCTGATGAAAAATAGAATAAGAAAAATTATTACATACACCACTTTTCTTATTGCGAAGAAGCCAAACGAGTATAAACAAGAAGTGCCTTAGATTTTTTGTTTCACTCCTTTCAGCTAATTGCACCAATACGAATGTACAAAATTGTAGTGGCTCAAGATCACAATAAATAAATCAATCAATCAATCAATAAATATAAGAGCTAAGAAATCCTACCAAAACGTAATCAGTTGGGCGTGGGCAAAAACATTTGTAGGGGCCCTGTAGAAAATTGTTAATTTTACAAAACTTATGTTTCTGCTTTATTTCACATTGGTTAGTATCTGTTTCTGGATTTTCCATTGAAAACCATTGATTTTAAATAAAATTTGTCTTTTACTAAAGAGAGCTACTTACACAATAAAGAAATGATAAAAGAGGACCACCAGAGACATTTTCGATTGGAGGACGGGCTCATTACAAGGTTGCTGCTAGGTGACGTTTGCTGCATAAGTGTGCGAAAGACCGAGTGCAGCCAAAGAGCTTTGCAGCAGGAATTTTGGGGAACCTTCAAGAATCCTGGTGATATTTGTACCATAGATAATGCACTTTGTAGACATTGGAGGCTCAATCTGAAGAGCTGGAACAAAATGACAGGAAATTGCTTTTCAACCTTAAGGTGCAGCTGTCTCTTCCACGCCATAATGCACAGAACTCATGATACTTGTCTCACCACGAATCGTATTGCTCTAGTTGTCAACGTTTTGCAGCATCTACGGCTTTATCCTTACTTTCTACGTTGCAATTAAAAAATTGATCAAGGATATCCTGAGGCTATAAATTTTTTGATGAATAAACGGGCTATCAAGTTTATTCTAACAAACTTGCTTAGTTGAACAAACATTTTGTGGTAGAAAACTTGGAAATCGCCTTGAGGCATAGCGCTTAAAACATACGTATAAATCGTCACAACGGAAAGTAGAGATATATGTCAACCTTTTTATACGAAACATGTATAGAAACTAGCCAATGATAAACAAGAAAGGAAAAACAAAGAGCAAATGAAGAAATAAAGCATTATTGGAAGGGTACAAGTGAAACAAACAACTCCTTTTGCCGACGCGGTACTGGTTTTCTTGTTTTAATGCTGATAGATCCCAATACGCTTAAATAAAAGGACGCATGTTTTGACAGTCGTTTTTGCTTTGGAAGTGCAGGATGGCTGTTCTCTAGGAGGATTTGGTGCTTGGCGTACACTGCCTGGAACATGTTGTTTGATCATGTCACCCAATCTTTGAGTACTGCAACCTACATACTGAGCTTCACATTGGCACAAAATTTCATACACTACTAAGATTTTTTGTGTACTCGATCCTTGTGAATGGATAGCAAGATCTTCCTAGTCGTGAAAACAATTCTGGAATTGACGGCAGAGAAACACTGAAGGACAATTTTTTAAATTTGTGTTTCTATGCGGATAGAAATATTGCCTAGCCAAGGACGTTATAAGGATACAGGACGTTTTTGAGATCCAAAAGATTTTCCGGTTGCAAAATCTGGGTTTTTTTCCACTAAGTTTAGAAATAACATCCTCTGGACACCATTTTTCAAGGAGAATGGACATATTTTCCTAGTTCCGAATTTAATTTGGATTTATAATAGATAAAGTACTCTTTGGCAAGTGTTCTCACGAGGTTAATTTTTCTCCTTTTAGGATATTTACTCTATGTTAATGACACTTATGCCATCTTTAAAAAAACGTAACCAGTTACATCCAGCTCTTAAATTAACGGTTGAAAAGGAACCAGGCAGTTTGTTACCTTTTCTCAGTGTTTTACTGGGAAAAACTGAGATTAATTTGATAACAACATTTAAGGTTCTTTGACTGGTCAGAGAATTTGTTGGGACTCCTTTTTGTCTTTTGGTTGTTTTCTTTTACGATGCGCTCCTCGTGAAGGGAAAGAGACAATTAATTACCTAGTTACCATATTTAATAATGATATCTTGATGAAAGTTACTAGCAAGGAAATCATCGTGGCTCAACCCCTGCTCACCAGTCACTTGGTAGTTGCACACCTATCAGGGGCATGAGCGGTCAGCGATTGCCACGTCTTCTTGTCCTTAGCTTGATTTGTACAGGTCATCGAGCCCATCTTCATCCATGCCATGATGTTGCTCAACCATATTGTTCGTGGTCTTCCTCTACACCTCTTCCCCTCGACCTTTCCCTCCAGTAAGCTCTTCTGCAACTCTCTTCTGCAACTCCCAAAATAACTGCATTTCTGCTTCTTAATGTTGACTAATATTTTTCTACTGGTCTTTGCCCTTTGCAGTACCTCTTCATTCTTGATATGCTCCACATAACTTATTTTTAACATTTTCCTGTAAAGCCACATTCAAAAGCTTCTATTTTGCTGCATGCTTCTTCAGCGTCCAGGTCTCTGCCCCATACAAAAGTGTTGAAAGTATGTAGCATTTCAGCAGCCTTTTTCTTGTTTTTAGTTTCAGCCCAGCTGTCCAAAAAAGACCCTTCGTATTCATGAAGCTTGTCCTTGCTATCTCAATTCTTCTCTTGATCTCCTCATCGCATTTCCCATCAGCTGTTATAAGTTGACCCAAGTATGTGAACTTCTCTACTTGTTCCAGTTATTTTTCGTCTACATATATTCTTATAGCACAGGTCTCTTGCACATTCCTTCTCACTACCATTGTCTTTGGGGTTTTTTTACATTCATGTTCAATCCTTTGTCTTTGCTTCTTGCATTAACTAGATTGACTGTTTCTTGGAGTTCCTGCTCAGAGTCTGCTATCAATGCCGTGTTATCTGCAAAGCGCAGATTTGTGACGTTCCTTCCACGAATCTTCACCCCGGTCAATATGTCTGCCTCTTCAAAAATACTCTCTAGGTATATGTTAGACAGTTTCGGCGAAATAACGCAACCTTGTCTTACACCTTTCTTAATTGGAAACTTGCTCGACATTTCTCCGTTACCATTAACCATTGCACTCTGGTCCCAGTACAAGTTCTGTATTAACTGCAAATCCTCCCATCTAATTTTGTGCCTTGCAAAGTTCTACTCATCTCTCCATGTTTCACACAGTCAAATGCCTTTTAATAATCTATGAAACACAGATAAATCTTTTCTAGCTCTATGTATTTGTCTACAATCAGTCTCAGGTTAAGAATGCCTTCTCTAGTTCCAATTCCGATACGGAAACCTGACTGTGTCCCTCCAATCTTCTCTTCAAGCTGTCGCTCATTTCTTCTCATAACCATTTTCAAGACGACTTTGATCAAATGGCTCATTGAACTTATAGTACAATGTTCTGTACATAACGTGGCCCTTGGCTTCTTAGGCAACGCTATGAAGACACTTCTCCTGAAGTCTTCAGGAATTTTTCCTCTCGTATAGATCTCATTGCATAGCTTTAATACTATCTTCATATTATTCTCATCCAAGGACTTGAGATGCTCAGCCACTACTCCATCCTCTCCTGCTGCCTTGCCTGCCTTCAGTTCTTTAACAACAGATACCAACTCTTCCATAAGAAACTCTGGTCCTTCTTCATCTGATATAGGTAACTTTTGATCTCTTTCATCATCATAGAGTTTGCTGATACACTCTTTCCACCTCTCTTGCATTGCTTTTTCTTCGAACAACAATTTCCCTTTTTCATCCTGAACACAGTCAGAGCTAAAGCTGGACTTATAGCTGGACTTCTAGCTTTTGCTTGTAAGTTCTTTAACTTTACTGCGCATCTTTGCCATACGGTGTTCTTTTTGCAGTTCTTCCACTTCCTCGCACTTGTTGTTATAGAAGTCTTCCTTTGCCTGCTTACGTCAGGATTCTATTTTCTTGCTAAGGGCGTGGTAACCTGACTTCCCTTTTCTTTGACACCTCTTATCCATCATAGTTAGTATTTCCTCTGTCATCCAACTCTGATGCCTCCTTCTCTCCCTCTTGAGCAATGTTTCTTTCTCTGCATGCTTTAGACTCTCTTTCAAGTTGCTCCAGTATTTTTCGATCTACTCATGATCGTCAGCTTGACCATTTTCTGCAACTTCTCCTTCCACAGGTTGGAATCTATTTTTGACTGCAGCATTAAACACCATTTTGAAATATTCTTTCTTTAGCTGCACTGGATCGTATTTAGCAGAGACTTTCCTTTTCATTCTAAATTTTGCCACTAGTAAACAGTGGTCTGACTCTATCTCGGCACTCGGATATGTGTAAGCATTTTTCACGTGATTTCATTATCTCATTCTGACCAAGATATGATAATCAAATTTCTATGTACATCACTAGGGCTTCTTCAATTGTACAGACGTCTAGGGTACTGTTTAAACAGAGTGTTGGCTATCACCATACCCTGCTCTTGACAGAACTGCAGTAGACGTGCACCCCTCTCATTCCTTTTTACCTGATCAAACTGTCCAGTGTACGTTTTACTGACTGTGCTGCCAATCTTTTCATTCCAATCGCCCTCTATTATGACTGCTTCTTCTTTGTCAACCTTGTCCATGCATCCATTTATCTCTTCATAAAATCCTTCTATTTCCTCGTCTGAGTGGTCTGACGATGCCGCATACACACATATTATTGCCAAGTTGAATGGTATTGATTTCATCTTCATCATCATTACCCTGTCTGAAATTGCCAGAAAACCCATGACCGACTCTTTAAATCTTTTCTCCATCATCAGTCCAACTCCACATACATGTTGTTCTCCACCTGTGTAATACAGAATATAGTCCTCCAGAATTAACTGACTACTTCTCGTCCATCTTGTCTCAACCAAGCCTGTTATAGCCACATTGAGTCTTTTCATTTCCTGCGCTAGATTTTCTAGTGTCTCAACCCCTGTTACTTAAATAATAATAATAATGGCTTGGCGGAGGCTTCCGCTCTCGACATGCTGATAGTCGTGAAATGAATTTGATTTTGTGATTGTGTATGGATAAATATCAAAAAACAAGTCCAGCTTATAATGTTATGTCTCTTTTCAAGATCTATTGAGATTGTTTGACTGCAAACTCAGAATGGACGAATTTCACTTTACGTCCACTAAATTACTCCACTTTAGGAAAAAATTGCTTTCCTTTCTGACGATTCATGCCCTGAAGAGTGTCAGACGAGAAAAGGAATTAAAGTATATTCTTAGCGCAATGTCACAAAGTTTCAATGTTACCTCAAAATGTGTTAGCGACTAAGTAATTGCATCTCTCTTCCGTTTCATTCGTCAAAACAATCACATTAGTTATGAACTACGTAGATAATCGAGTGGGCTATTGCTGGAAATCTTGACTTTATATTGAAAATTTGATGCTATCGTAATTACAATGGAACATTTCACGATGGTGTCAACAAAAAAGCTGACCACTAAGAACTCATTTGATTTTCCCTGGCAAAACTAAAAAACTGTAACACTGCTATCCGGTTTTTTGTGGCACGCCATTAATTAATGATAGACATGACAAACAAGTTTCAATTGGTAGACAATCGATGGGACACAGAGTAGACATAATTATTGCTCCTAGTGGCCCTGTTCTTCTAGTATTGTAAAGTAGATTGTAAGTAGTGCAATAGTAACTATGGTGTAATATTTAGTAAAGTGTAAATAGAAAAATCGATGGCACACAGAAGGCAAAATTGCATTCAAGTTCCAATGCAAGTTACCTTATCGAGCACGTGTGATAAACTTGTCCCTAGTTTTCAGATTCCCTTAAGGGCAACTTTGGAAAAGTCTTATTTTACTCCCAAAAAGGAAGGGTAGCGCAAATAGACTAGCGCAATGTCGCAAATTTTCTATGTCATTTTTACTTTTTGTACCACGAAAAGATTGTTCAAAGCTTTCAATGTCCACACGTATTTGCTCCCTTGGAGCTAGTGCTGTAGATTTGCATTATAGAGGAAATAAGATCATCCTGCTGAAACGACATCCTTCTTTTTACGACCGCCGTTTTAGCCCTTAGTTTCCGATCTAAAGACCTCTTAATTCAAGACACCCTATTATTGCGACCAACGACCACCCTTTGTAGTCCTTAGTTGTTATTTTATTGATAGAATTACCCCACTATTACGACCAGTCAAAATGTTTGCTGCTGAATGAAAACAGACACAATTTGACAAAACATGAACGCATTAATATTTTATTGAGTCTTTATGAGCAAAGATGTTCGTGCAAAAAGGTCGGTTTATAGCGGATTAAAAGTACAGTCTAAATTTACCGAGTAGAATGTATGTTAAAAACGATTGCACTTGAGTGTAATTTGACCCTACTTCGTTAATACAACAACCTCGCTAATACAACCACCTCGTTAATAGAGTCATGTTTCTACGACCTGAATGCAGTCGTATTAACCGGGTTCCACTGTAAGTGTCAAAATCGCTTCTTTCCTTCGAGTAAGAAAATAGAAAGAATTCGCTATTTTAAGGGCTATAATTTAAAGAGATGCATAACTTTGGTTTGTTCAAGTACGAAGTATAGATCGGTTTTGATGTTAGATAGGAAATTTTTTACTTTCTTGTCCTGCCTCAATTTTAGGGAGAAATTTGACTGACTTATATTAAGTGTTAATAAACAAAAGTATCTGTTGAATCACAAGGTTATGATATGTAAGGTAGAGTAAAATAACAAAGAACGAATTTTCTTCCGGCAAGTTGAGTATTTACGAATACATAAAAGTGAGATGCTATAAGTACAGATATTGATGTGATATATTGGAACTATTTTTTAGTATAAATAGCAACTACATATGTCCGAAAATGATTTTTCAGTTATGTCATGGCAGGAAAATTTTCCTCAATCCAATGTCACTTTGGTAGCATTCATCATAATTCATTATATTAAATTACACTTGAAGAACCCCCCTGGTTAGAGATTTCAATAAAAGTCATTAAATGTTGGTCACATTAAAAGACTCAGTGCTGAGTGCCCTTCTTTTTGAATTAAGAAAAATTGAAATTTAATGAGGTCTAGTGGTTGAGGGATTTAGAGTTCACCTGCAAAAGTTAAGTGGATTTCAAATAAGTTTAATTTGTGTTTTAGCTGTAATACAACCGCCTTATCTGGTTAGAGCGATTTTTCAAAATGAATATTCAATGAATCCTTACCGATCATTAGCGCTTACGATAGCTTTGCTCATTTGTCCCACAGCGTACTTCTCGCAATCCATGCGTTGTACTTTCTCGAACGAGTCAAGTCGTAACCAATTATAGACAACAGATTCTCATTCGAATGCCCTGTATGATTTTTAATTACGTCTAAGAAAGGATTAATCTGTGTGCTGAATGAATCATCTTCCTTCTGGATGTGACAAAACTTCATGTACAGTCAAGTTAAGCTGATAATACCTTATAAAACTTACAATGAAACAGAAAAACAACTACGAGTTGAATTTCAACATTATATTCGTGTTTAGCGGCAAATGGTTTCCTTAAGTAGCACGATATCAACATTTTGTTGCTAAATTGACAGATTACACAGCCAATAAATATATAAAACCGCCTGACGACTGTTTTTGCAGTAGATCTCTGTTCTAAATGTTTCTATATTTTCGTCAGTATCCAGAGATATGAGATCTGAGAACAGTTTCAACGTTGCTCTTCGCATAAATCATGAACTTATTCCGAGACTCAACTGGGATGGAAGGTTAAAAAGCAAGCTTTTGTAAAACGTACGCAAGCGCATTCCTTGATATCCTCCTAACAGTCCGGACACCATTAGCTATAACAATTATAATCTGCACATTATAATAGATACTAGCTGTTACAAGCATAATTTGTTTCATTAAATGGAAACATTTATGAAACTGACTCATTATTTACAAATAGAGTACTAAAGTGACAAAGACGACTTGAAATACGGTGCTTTGATAGGGAATGAACTGACTATCTGTTTTGCCATGTCTCTGATACGTTTTGATAGGTTTGTGCAAAATTTCATATTTGTGGTTATCTTATGATACAGTTATTATCTGTATCTCTGCGCGATTCAAATACTCAAAATTCTACATATGTATTCATGACCTCATTTCCTAGGTACAAACGATGCGTTTCTGCGTATCAGTAGTAGCCAAATGTGAAGAGAAGGGTCTGGTACTAGCAAAATCAGAGCAAATAAACGTAGATTTAGATTCGAATCGAGGACAATTGTAATTTACACAAGCAACAAGGGCGGAGGCAGCAGACACTCAACTGGAATAATACATTTTCACATTTGTCACAGCCGGATAAAAACTATTGACAAGGATTAATCTATACTCTTTTACAATTTTTGATAATAAATTATTGTTTCTGAGCCAGTCCTAACAATAATTGCAAAATTTGAATTATCAGCATCATCATCATCATTATATCATCGTTGTTATTTTGGTTGAACTTCTGATCGAACCCAATTGACGCATTTATCCACCGATTTCTATTTCTCTTATGCTCGACACTGATATCCATCATACTCGGTGTATTTGTTCAAAGTACTATCAATTAATTACAATTATGGAAAATTAATCAAGATGAGACTACAATCCTACAAGCAAAAATACATTGATAGTGTAAAGCACGTTGCAGTATTGTATTGATCTTTCCCCACATAAGGGATTTGAAATTCCTGAATTAGGCTGCAAGAAAAGAATGTTTATATCATTCCTTTGTGTCCATACCTCCATGTTGAACTGGAATCAAGTGTTGCTAAGAAGGGCTTGTAATAAATCAAGAATGTTAAGACTTTAAAGACATCCGAAATCCCAGTTAGTTTTCAACTGATATTTGTTCTTTGAGGACATAAAGAGCCAGCAATGGAAATGTTAGTACGTAACAATGTCACATCAAAGCAAACTATGACCTTATCCTCTCTGGTACATTGTTGTTGAATAAATATTGACAAACTCAGCTGACTTGTTACAACTGTATGTCTTCTCCACTGTACAAGGTGACATAACAGTAGATGTTCAAATTGATATTGAGTGCAGAGTAATGTAATAGCAAAGTCCATTTGGGTGGCACGCATTTGGAAGTCCATAGAATAATGTTAGAAACAATCGTTTGCTTTACCTTGTAATAAAAACAATTCCACAAGCCCCTACCGTTGCATGGAATGATAAGTATCTTTTTACTTTAAACCTGAGGTCATTGACAAGATTTCGTCTTTGGACATAGTAACGTCCATAGTTATTGTGTTCATAGTGCTTGGTAATTTTGTATTTATGTGCCATCTATGATCACTTATAAAGCCTACCTCGATTTATCGCCTCTAAATGTTTGTACTCTTCTTCGTCTTATCTACCCTTTGAAATAGTGCCATAGTTTTCAATATCTAAAAGTGACTCATATTTGCCAGACTTCGATAGGGAGGTTGTGATCAATAATTGATAATAGTTTTCATATAGTTTTTTAAAGTGCCCCCTAGTAATTCATTTACACAGATACAATGTTAAGGCCTTGGCCAGGGGTAAACATCTTTAGATTCAAGTAATATTATCTCTCGGAGCTACAGGCTTACACTTAATTGTTGCCTGGTTTGAAGAAACCTCCATTTAATACCAAATCTAAGCGCTAGGAATACAAGATGTGATGCTATTAGTCTCCAACGGGATTTAATAACATAATAGACATTTTCATGGCTAGTGGTGCTGTTCTTTGTAAGTCGTTGTTAACGAAAGGTAGCATACGTTGGGGTTATAATAGGGGCTCCTAATAAGAGCCTTGTCGGTGTACATTTTTCTGAACGGGTTCAGATTACATACATTCTTGTTCAAAGCCCTTACGTCTACATGGGCAACGTACTCCCCATCTAACAATACCTGATTTCCCATTAGATCTAAACTGCTAGGAAAGCACATGTTCAAAAAGAGGAGATTATTCCCCATTTTACATAACCAGGCTTGTTTTCAAAGGTTTTGTGCAAATGCGATTTGCCTATGCAAGTATCTATAATACACAATTGTTATAAATCTATGTAATTATGACCTAGTTACCTGTCTTTGTCAATAAGTGGTGCATGTTAAATAGATGGAATCAAGGTGGACTAATTGCTTACATCCATTTTCAGCTGCGAATGCTCAATTTCTTGTTCATATAGACGAAATTTGCAGGGGATTGAAATAACAGCAGCAGAATTAATGCTGAACACATTATTCCTCATATCAATTTATGTAAGAATCAAGAACTTTTGTAATGTCAGTAGAAGCTGCTTGCATTAGAATATCATTTTGTATAAACTTTCAAAACGTGTCTAAAGGACGAGTTCATACTACGATGTTGTGTTTATTATTAAATATTTTTAATAAACAACAAACCTGTGAAACCAAGTGGAAAGTAATCTACATAGTTTCGTCTTGGCATAGAGACAGTTGCAATATCTACTAAGAGTCAACGGCCTGCATATGTGGGGATAATGTCGAAAAAAGAAATTAATAATGATAAAAAAACTACATTTTAATTCCTCTTACGAGCACAAGTGCACTTGTCATACAAAGAGAATTGCACTGGCTAAATTATCAATTCTTGCTATCTACATCTGGTGCCAGACAGACACTCTTATGAAGAATAAACAATCTTGCGAAATAATATCAATGATGAAGGTATAGCAAGCACGTCTCATAAACAATTCGAGGTATTCAGTAACATTTTTCTTTACAAATACCTAAGAATATCTGTGACACGTGTAAAACAGAGGCAGCAACAATATTTTACCAGACTTGTGACCTCCTCATTGTCTAGACGAATTGAAAAGAGAAAAATTCTTGATATCCGTCAGGGCTGCAAGCAAAAACACCTTTTATGTTGGTGGCTAAAAGTAAGCGCCTTATAGGTGTATTTTCATCCAACACTCGGATTATGTACATTGATAAACACGACAGTTATAAGAAAATGATAAAAACAACTACTAGACTGTGAATTACTTGATGAGGAGACATCACTTTGACAATTAAGAAGAAAATAGTTTTTCCTATGCTAGATGATTCAAATGGATTTTTATCTGTCTACATTTAATGTTGGAGTTACTGAGCAATTAAAAATTAAGTGCTAAATTACTGATCATCTAATCTGTACGCAGACATCCTTGAACGTTAGAAGATGGTAAGTGATGGTTTTGAAGGGTGGCAATTTAACATACGCAAATTAATTGATAATCTTTGTGTATCTCTTGTTTAGTAAAGGTGAAGAAATGAACAAAAAAAGCCAAATTAAAAGAAATCTTTTCTTAAGCTGAGAAGGTTGTAAAATTTGAAAATTTCAGGAAGTATACTTTTCTCGTTTAAACAATCTTTTTGTGGTTCAAAACTTGAAAATCGCCTTGAAAATTTGCGACATTGCGCTAAAATCATACTTAAAAGCTTTTTTTGTCTGATACTCCTCAGAGTATGAAACGTCAGAAAGGAAAGTATATGTAAATGGCAACCTATTTATACGAAACGTGTAGCAAAACTAGCCAATCATAAACAGGAAAAGAAACAAAGAAAGAGAAAATGAAGAAACAAAACATTATTGAAAGTGAAAAAGCGAACTCTTTCTGCCTACAGAATACTGGTTTTCTTGTTTTAATGTAGACAGACCGCAATGCACTTAGATGAAAGGACGATCTGGCTGTTCCAGTTATCCGAAAATTCTCGTCCTTATACATTTTGGCGCATTCTGAATTTTCTAGTAAATGTTGGCCTATTGCAGAATTGCATGTTTTGGCAGTCATTTTTGCTTTGCAGGCGCGAGATGGCTGTTGTCTATAAGGAATTGATGCTTGGTGCACAGTGGCTGGAACATGTTGTTTGATCCTGTCACCCAATCTTTGAGAAGTGCGACTTACATACCGAGCTTTACATCGGCACAAAAATTCATATACTACTAAGTTATATCTTATCATCTTCCCTTTTTTTCTCGTTTGTTCTTTCCTTTGTGCCTTCTATCTTTGTCTTTTCTTGATCAATATTTGGTTTATTGCTTTCTTATTGGTCAATTTTCGATCCTACCTTTCGTT
Organism: Chironex yamaguchii; assembly: GCA_024741275.1. Lineage (NCBI taxonomy): Eukaryota > Metazoa > Cnidaria > Cubozoa > Chirodropida > Chirodropidae > Chironex > Chironex yamaguchii. The sequence goes on along the minus strand of JANTCA010012869.1, from coordinate 5,545 downwards.
AAAAATTCTACTATGTCTTCTGTTGCTGTATTCTGATGAATCTATGTGATCAGTGTCAGACAAAAAGTTTATAAGTGTAGAAAGTCAAAACTTTTAAATTGTACCGGAAAATGTTTTCTTTTTTTGATTATAAAATCGTTGCATCTCATTAAACGCATTAAGTACAAACAACAAAAATATATAGTCTCTCTGCCGTGCCACAAACTATGACGACAAATATTCTCAAATTTAAAAACAAGTCAAGTATAAAAAGAAAATAATTCTCAAACGTCACTGTACTGACATTGATATTTGGAAACACATGTATCAGGCGAAAATGTAAAGACTTCCCTGACCAAGACGTACTGCGCAAAGAGATATGCTCATGCAAATTGAAACCAGTACTGAACTTTTAGAAAGGCACATTCTTAAGTACAATTTTAACAATTACTAAACGTACCTAAATGTTTACAGTCATATTTGAGACTTGTGAAATTGAAGATGTACACGTACTTAAGCAGACTACTTAGTAAATGGGGAGTGAATGTAATTCTAATTAAGACTTCCAACAGGAAAACATTTTGCATTTTTTATGTGTAAAACATTTTGTCACTGGAAAGCTTACTAATAATAGCCATGTAATAGATGTAGATTAAAGAATTGGTTAAGCATTTTATTGCTCACTGAGCCAATTTTGAAAAGTCCAAAGTTTGGTATGACCAATTCCCAATGTCGAAACAGCCATTCCTTCCTGTTTATGAGTTGAAAATTTAAGCTTTTCCTTGTAGACTAAGTGTCACTCTTTACGTCAAAGAAGAACAAAAACTATATTATGAAAAGCAGTGTTTCATTTCTGTTATTACTGTCATATATTGTTCTTCGCCCCTAACTCTGTTTAAAATATCTCATGTCTATTTAGGCGTGATGTAAGACTGTAGCCACCATTCAATTCACGCTTAACGCACCATTAAGTCTGGCCGCCTGTAATCATAAAGTTACGACCTGTGAAACAAACAGAAAGCTAACTCCTCTTTCACCCCTTTGAAATTTATTTGTACTCAAGTTGTCACAAGGATGTAAGATGAAAGAGATCTGAAGCCATTTATCTAGAAAAGGTCTCCTTTCATCATGATTTACCAGTTGATATATTTAATGAAAAGTAGATTTCTTCAATATTTCAGCTGTGACTTGAACAAATAACTTCGAGCTATAATGAACTGCAGTCCAAATGTCCACTTAGTGGCTGGCTTTTCCCCTTTTGAATTCGTCAACACTTTATTTCTTATAAAAATTGTAAACAGATTAGCATGTTTGTTTAGGCAAGTAATTCGTGTTGTCAGTAAAACGTCCTTAAGATTTACTTTCAGCTTTGTCTGAGGACAACACAAGGTTGTCAGTTACTGATCTGTCAAAAGTAGTATATCATAGAAATATTGTAAGATCTGTTCGAGTGTGATGAACGGTCGTCTTGAGGATCATACGCCGGCCATTGTCAGTGTGCGATGATTCAATACCACATTTGGCTCCACACAGACGTACTTTGAGTGTTAAATTGTTACCCATTAATTGTTATTTGTTTGTCTTATATGTGTCATTACATATCTCTTAAATAATTTATTTCAGCTGACGCGGTTTACATGTTAGTAAGGCAAAGATGCGGACCGTTTCTCGTAGAAATGAAAGACCACCGCTTCTTTTCTACGTTTTGTACAAGTCAGAAGATATTTATTCCGCTGGGTCGTCAGGTTATGAAGGGCTCCTAAATCCTTATATCAACAAAATTGAAATCCTTTCCGATTCTACTCTTTAACTATCTGACATAAAAATTCCCCTTTAATCCCAGCAAAGAATGCACTGAATTTTATGAAGCCGATGAAACAAAATATATAATACACACTTGAGCAATAAAAACAGATTCAAATAATGATTGTCTTTACCATTCTCAACACGGCTTTGTAGGAGTGATGAGAGCTCTGACAGCTCAACTTCTCCGATCCGGAGCATTTTAATGATCTATTACTGAACAACCTGGCTCTTTGAACAGATCCCAAAAGTCTATTCTCATGGTCAATGATAGCCATCGCCGATTGAAACTATGTGTTCTTTTAAACCGCGGCAGATGAATTGCTTTTGTAAACTCAAACTCAGGTATTTCATTTCATGCTCTTAGTAGCGGCTGGATGATTTGCAAAAGTTGTAACATTAATAATCTGCCGCATTTTTAGCGCCAGAACAAAATGGAATTTGTTCTGGTGGCTTTTTCAAGGTGTTTCGTTCTCTTTGGAGGCCAGCAATATAATTCTGATTAACTTCACTAGTTCATTTTAATTATCTGACGTTGAAATAATCGTAGTTGCAAAATCAATTAAGATATTAGGGGCCATATTTAATTTCATTTATACAAAAGAATGATTTCTATGTATTTAGCAAGGGTGAGAAAAAGGGAATGTGATTTTCTCAAAAAACTTTCCTGTTGTGGTATCTATTTCTTCTTTCATTGTCGTCTAAAACATTCTAAGCAATTGTTACTATAAGCCAGCTCACCCATGAAAAAGATTAACCTGCATTAGTTAAAACACCGAATGGTCCTAATCTTACCTTTTACGATGAGATTAAGAAAAGAGGAAAATTACTAATCTTTCGAAATATAACGGTACTTATCTTCAGTTTGTCCATTCTAGCTTTTTGTAGATAGTTGTGGCCATTTGAGTGTATTAATATATGTAAATGTCTTCCTTCTTTATCTCAGCGCTATTGTTGAATGCCAGTTACAAGTAAAAGTCAAAATACAGAATGAATGCCACCTAAAGATTGCTTGTGACGAATTTCATCGAATAACACCATTCAATTGGACTACTGTAGGTAAAGAATCCCAAATTCATATTGTCGTTTTCCTCGATTGTTTTTGCCAAAGAAACAGACGAGTAAAATAAAATATTCACAAATTCCTGACCCTTGTAAAGACAGAACGATTCATAGGCGAATTTTTTAACTAAGGGCCTAAGTCATATTGACGGAAGTCGTGACTAAGATATTAGAAATCGAATATTTGTGAATGCTTCGTTTTGTTATTCAAGAAGGAAATAAAAGTATAAATTTTAAATTTTATTGGTTCTATGCTAACAACTTGGCTGTATGTATTCAGTCAAATGAACTAGATAGTTAATTTGTATAGCTTACAATAAATTAAATTTATTGCCCGTCTACCACATCATTGCCTGTCTAACTGCAGTAGCTTGACCATGAATCATGCAGTCACTATTATTTCAGGAACACTGCTTATTTCAAATATTCTGTTTCAAATTTGTAGCCCCTGCAAAAATGAATTTATCTCTTTGAATACTCCACTTATAAAACCCCTCTCCCTTTGTCGTCTCTAGTGAACCCACTAATATTCCCAGCAATATTTTACAAATATTTTTGCGCAGATTTTATCTTTAGCAGTCCTAACACAGATTTTCTTTCATAGAGATTGTGTTGAATTTCAATAATGCCATAATTGCGATAACAAATAAAAGCAAGAAAAGGTCTTCCTTCATACAACTTACTATTCATTATGAAAACCAGTTTCACAATTCATATCTTTTCTCCTTAAGTATTCTTTCTTAGGATTAACCTTAGTTATAAAAGCAGAAAATTGAAAGGTATTACTACGGCAATGTTAAATAGGCAATATTATTATAACATTCCAAAAACTTCTTTCTTTGAAGTCATAAAGTAGTTTAAAATTAGCAACCAAATTTAATAGCATTAACTTCCATTTGTATCTACGCCATTTAACTTTATATAATCGGTATCATGGACGAATAAATGTTTGTTTAGTACAACAGTCTCAGTGTCTTTTTGTCTTATTTGACTGGCATATGCTGCTATTATATGATATACTATTATTGACTTGACTACTGTTACAAATTTTTGATGTTCGAAATTGAAATGAAGAAATGCTTTTGAAACCTCTCGAAAATAATCAAATAATCGACATTTTAAATTTACTACGATTAAACCTTATTCTAATCGTCTTTATCGGCGTCTATAAACAGGCTGTTATTGAACGGGTGTTCTTTACAGAATTGAAATATATTTATATTTTGGATGAAACTTTGTAATGTTTTGCTGGTTATTTGTAGTTAATCCTCCTGTTGAAATAAATGGTAGCTTGTTTTCCTTGCTTAAATCGGCTCCTCAAACTTCAAAACCACCGATTGACAGACGAGAACAAATAACATGTTTGGAGGCGATATCGTGATGAACGTTACTTTTATTAAACGAAACTTGTTTTAAGCAGTCAACTTGATAATCATACTCGACCAATCCAACTGATATTTAATGAAGTGTCCTCATTTGCGTAATGAGTAGAAATTGAAGAACCAATTTGCTATTGACTTTTCTTTGGACAATCTCTTGATCACTGTTTATTGTCTTGGAACAATTTAGAAAGAAATTCGTTCTCTGTTTAAGCAATTAGCTAAGACCTGAGAGAATACAAATTACTCACTTGTTCCACCAGTCGATTAGTCTAAAAAAATTACGAATATCTTGAGTGTTGTTGTTATCTCTGTGAAAATATATCTCTTCTCGTGCGTTAAAACTTCTAAATTCACTCTCATTATCATCTTCTTTCCAATGATAATACATTTTAACTTTAATATCTTTTATGCTTCAATGTCAAAGCCTTTTCTTAAATCAATAACTGATTTGTTGAGCATCCTAAATTTAAATGAAATTTGGCAGCTCTAAAATGATTTTTAGGCTTTGTCATTTCTCTGTAGATGTTTATGCTTTCTTTTTCGATTAATTGTCGATGATCAAATTTAAATGTAACTTCGCATTCCCATTCTGCTGAACCGTAGTATGTGCTGCAGAAATCTACCGGCTTAATGGAATATGTTACTATCATGCCTACACAAGCAGTTGAAGATAGTTAACCATAGGTCCTCAGATTAATAACTGCAGCCAATATTTTAAGATAGAGGGACATATCAAAGTAACTAAAAGTGGTACGTTGCTTTTATCTATGCGAAAATCATTCTCAAAAGAGTGTTTTTTAGGATAAGCGACAATGTTGACATTACGGATTCAGATCGCGACGTGGTAAAGTGAGCATTCTATTTATTAGGATACAGTATCCGAAAATTTCTATGCAATCTAGTATGCTGGCTTGAATGGGAACATAGTGGAAACTTCAATGGATGCTTTGTGTTTTGTGATTTCACTCTCAATGTTCCATAGTGTTAACATGGATATGTCGCAGGTCCAGAATCCCTTTAGTTTTCTACCACTTTTAACGACGCTTAAACACAGCTAACGTTTGGAATGTTGTTTCAAACAAGGACTCGTGCCAATGCTACTAACTAGCAAAGTTGTCTTCAACTGATGACGTTAAAAATTTTGCTCAACGACTGAGAGGCCTGGTCATTCAATTATCATGTCATTTGCTTTAATTCTCATTTCTTTCTATTAATTCTTCTTTACTTTCTCAATTTACGAATTTGAACAATCTTTTTGTGGTACAAAACTTGAAAATCGCCTTGCAAATTTGCGACATTGCGCTAAAATCATACTTAAA
>JANTCA010012858.1:0-26571 GCA_024741275.1 Chironex yamaguchii | reverse complement strand
TTCTACTGAGTTTCCTCTGAATACAGAACGTGAGACATCTTATCCGGTGGTTTTCTCATTTTGATAGTAATTAAACAATTGTATTACATGGCTCAATCTTGCAACTTACTGTAAGAATCAGCCAATTAGATGATTTGCCATCATTTGCCATATATATCTCTCTAAACATCATTTTGTGAGAACGGTCTTTAACAAGGGCACGAAGCTGCCACCACGGCCCCCTGTGGCCTCAATGTAAAAAAACAAGAGGGACAGATATCCCGTTTTCTTTGTAATCTTGGAGGCTCTTAAGTTAATCAGCCAAATACAAGTTTGAGGGGAAAAAAGCTTCATAGTTCATACGACATTAATTGGATGATGGTCACCATCGACTGTGACAGTGACAATGAAAGCTTGATGTTTCTAAGTCAATAAATAATAGTATAAACTCGCTTCCCTATTGAATACAATATTAACCTATTAAAGATTTTCACGTTTTAAAACATTGTCGTGCAGTAGAGGAATTGAAGGTCTATACGTCAGTCAACAACATTATTTTTATTGAAGCAGATTTTTCGTAGCATTGTTAATGTTGTATTACAATAGTATCTAGTGCTAAAATGTCCCGATAGTTTTAAATACATGTTGTTCACATTTAAACCTTTAATCTATGGTATGTTCTCCGAATGACAAAATAGCCAATATCAAACAGTTTCATCTTCTAAAGACAACGTGTTTTGCTTATAGTTACCAAAAGAACTTGTCTTCGAAAATATACCCATCGTTCAAAAATGCCCTTTAACAACTATACTTTAAATATTACACGTTCGAGAAAAATTGGTTCAGTACTAAGGACTTTGTAAAGCACTTTCTGTAATTGCATTATTTTTGCGCATCCATAATGACAAGTTGTGATCTGTCTCTTCTTGCATTTGAATGACACAGGTATTCGAATACATGGGATGCCAGATTACAACTCTTTAGGGAACAGTAGTCATCGTAGCTTGTTGTTTGCGAAATCTAATGCCATCTATCAAGTCACCTCTTTCTGTGACTAACAGGCATAATATTTCTTGTCAGAGGAGTTTGCTGCCCTTATTCTTTGTCACAGTACCAAAGCCCAAGCGTTATTCATCTTGATAGTGATTTTAATAAAGTTTCCCGCCTGAAAAATACTGCTTACCCTGAAAGATGTTAAATGATTCATTTTGCAATTTACATTTAAATTTTAACTGGTGAGAAGGAATTAAATTTACTTAAAGGCGTTTACAATTATCCAAAATTGTGTTATCAGACACTTAGCACATAACAGGGAAGTAAGTTAGTACAATCGAAGTTTTAACTACCTGACAAAAAATAAGAATATACGAAAAAAGAGAATACAAATTGAAATTTTCAAAACTAGACAAGTTCTCATTATAGTTTACACCAAAACATATTTCAAAACTTTTCTTAATGTTTCGTCATTTCTATGTCCGAGCTTTATCTACCCAACAGATTATGATCAGGACAATGGTCAGTAGTGTAAAATTCTTGCCGTCTACAACTTCTGACGTCCGCAAATAGTGGCTATTCACACTTGCGTCATTCGTCATTAAAAATGGACTGCCATATTTGTATAAATACAACACACAGGCTTTTAGAGTAAGAGGTGTAGAATTAAAAACTAACCCAGTCTACAGAGTGGATACCAAAATGAGAGATTAAAGAATTTACATAGATTGAACCATAACCAAAAGTCCAAATCAACCAAAACGTTTACTGACGCAGACATTATCATCCGATTAAATGGGGTAATTGCTATAAGGTATTTATTGCAAGTATTCTGTTTCACAAAACTGTTGCGCAATTTTTTTTGGTAGTGCGTTAGTGATGAATAACCAGCCGTAAGACTAGCTAGACATCACTAGCCTCCAGACTTAGCTAGCCACGCCATATTGGATGAGTACGAAGATCTTCCAAAACAGTTTTGGTACAAATAGATGTGTACGAATAAAGTTTGCATGTTCGTTTCCTAAGCATCTTACATTGTATGTTTTGCTGTTATAACTTTCCTAAATGAGTTGCCGAGGATAATTGCCAATTAGTGCCTTGCTGATACGTCTGCTATCGCTGATGGTCCAAGATTGCTTTATACGGAGCCCATACTCATTTCTTGGCAGTCAACTTTGTAGATTTTGTATTTTAGTCTGGCACTGTAAGCGTTAGGGAAACCAGCAGTTACTTGTATCATAATTAGTAAAAATGTCATTTCTATTAAATATGCTTGCACCTACTTTGATTGCATTTGTATTCACTTAAAAATTCTTAAGCTGGTACTTGCATAAGAGAGAATAAGGCATAATGACTAAATTGTTAGAAGTATAAAAGGAGCACTGGTACAAGTTCTTGCTTACACAAGTGTTGACACATAAGATGGATTACTTTCGGGTAAAAGCATGGCTCATTAAACAAACGAACAACATGACAAAGCCGAGTTCACATGCTTCCTTGAAGGTTTAAACAAAAGAAGGTAGAATTGAGTACCGCCTCCCGTTCTTGTTTTGTTTCGCTTGGAGTATTACACCTTGACTCAGCAAAGGTAGATGATTCTAGATGATGATTAAGTTGTGTTTCAAAGACAGGATGAGCATTTCTTCATCGAGAAGTATTGCTGAATCCTGTAGTCTGGCAAATGCCTGACTTGCGGCCCTTTAGTGAAGACTGAGAATATGATGGTATTAAGTTGCTTGCTTTTCATATCCAAAGTGCAGCCGCTATTATACAGCGTGATGGGGTTTTACTTAAGGAGTTTGGGCTCTAGCCATGACATGACATTTGATTTAAAATACAGAATCCACATGACAGTTTGTCATGTAACGTTTAGTTTTTCAAGGGAAAGAAAACACTGCAAGCTGTAACTGCAGACAACTTTTTTTGTTTGAATTCCGCTGTAAGTACCATATTGCGAAGATCAAGTAACAATGATCAGATCGGAGATCTTGCTAAAGTTTACAAGGAATCCTCATGTTGTTATGTCGACCCGCTAAGCTCCAAAAAACTAATTAAACTCTTAATTGAAGGAAAAACTTGTAGTATTTCAAGACAATAAAGTTGTAAGCTTGCATAGTCCACATGCACATGCACTATGGCGACGTTTGAACTACTGAAGTGCACGAAGCATGAAATGGAGTGTGCCATACCTAAACATGATAAGCTCTTTATAATAAGATGCTTGATGGCTCTTTCACTGTGCTTGGGAACACGTTCTCAGACAACTAGCATGCCGTTTTTCCCCACAGGAATTAACCACAAGATCCAGATTACAGAGTGTTCATACTTGCAAAAAGCAGTAAAATTACCATTTTTATATTTTATATTCGATAAACGTATCTGTAGGGAATTACAGTTACATTTAACTATTATTGTTGTATTGTCCCTGATCCCCAACACAGCACCAATTGATTTTTGGAGGACAAAATTATTGAACGACTGGGCTGCTTTGAGTGCCCTCAAAGACAAACAGATTGGTCCGGTTCTAGGGATGTGAACTAGTATTTGTGCCAGTCAAGTTCCGAGGAAAGGGTTGTTTGTAACATAATCCTCCATTCAAAAAGACTAGAAACGTTGAACATTTCACATTTTTCTTATACTTTCGTCAATTTGGTTTCACCAGTTCATAGTCATGTCCCCGACACAGGAGATCTGACGAAAGCCATGAACAAAATTTATATTCAAACTCTAACATTAGAATGTTCTCTCTATGAAACACCTTCAAATGTAAAATACGACCAGCTAAGCTCCATCAGCCATCTGTGGTAGAAACTAACTAATCTAGTGATGTGTTGTGCTGTGACACTTATTAAATATGATATCTGGTTTCCATACCTGAAAATAAAGCGATTACTTGACATAGACTTTATCAGTTGCTTTGACGTCTTCAGATGGTACAGTTTGTAGTGAAGAACACCAAAGCACAGCACATTCCTTTACTAAATGTTTCTTTTCCCACCAACGTAGTTTTTGAACCTTTGAAGCAAGCAAGAAAGTGAAAATCTTGACACGAAAAACGTTGGAATATGTGAATTAATAGTAACGTATCTACCTTTCTGCCAAAGCAACTTTACATATGAATTAATGATTGCCTTGAAACTTTACGACATTGCGCTAAAAACATACTTGTAAGCTTCTTTCATCTGGTACTCTTCAGAGTATGAATAGTCAGAAAGGAGAGCCTAGATATATGACAACAGAAGTTACAACGCAGGTTACTAGAAATTTAAGATAAAAGCGGGTGAAGTCGTGAAAGTTATTCATCTCACAGGTTCTCAATGTTCACGTATGTATAGGTTACGTAAAAACACATAAAATTAACACTCGACTCGGGTCTATTTTATCTATGATTGGATCATCTCATCAAAAATTGGCTAGGTAGCTTTCTAACCTTTTAGAACCAAAATTAAAAATCGCCATCAAACCTGTATCAAAGCTTCCTTTACTTCTGCTGAATTTGTTTAAAACCTCAAAATAGAAAAAAAGATTATATGTTCTTATGACATAACTAGCCTATTCGCAAATGTCCTCCTTGATGCAAACCTCAAAATATGTGCCAATGCTTTTTAAAGGGAGAGCTTGAACTGTCCTCCATCTTAGAGGAGAACTTGTTGAGTCATTACAATCTGGAACTAGAGGTGATGAATTCAGCCTCAACAATACAATGCAATCGACCAAGGGATGGTGTGGCAATGAAGGTTCCAATCTTCAGACGCTCTGACGTACCTACGCTAAAATGAGATGGTAAACTCCACTGTCGAAATAGCCTTCCTATGCTTTTCATAAGATGTAATTAATGGCTTTTCGATTGGTGAAAAAAACCTTTCTAAAACTTTAAATATAAAATTAAATATAAAATATCAAATTGTTCAACTTAGATACTTTACAGAATGTAATTTTGGTAAATTATATGTCCATATATGGTAACAAATATTTCATAATACATTTACTATATGCCAAATTAAGTAATCCTATGCTCTTACCCTAAATGGAGATCTACAAATAAAATTACCCAAACCACAAATAAGGTATTAAAATCCCAGAAAAATGACCTTTAATGAAAAGGTTATGAAAGGGACACGACATAGTGGCCCCACAAACGGCCTACATATAAACGTTTGTAATTACAAAGAAGTGTCCCTTTATTGTTAATCAAAATCGTCCTTAGAATACTTGAAATCAAATATATATTATATTTGTTCGCATATTTGATCTGCAGCGTCAACTCACTAGGTCTTTTGCCTTTCTGAGCATAACATCTAAATATTTTTGCTTTTGACAATGCAGCAAGTTCAGTCTTCCATGTCTTCCATCTCTTTAACTCCTCTTCAGGAATGACATCGTCAAAGCTTAAGCCTTTCTTCCATAGCGATTGCATGATCCTTTTTGCCTCTAGTGTCACTGGTGATACAAACCCAATTCGGTCATATAGTGAACTGGTTATAGATAAAATACCTCTCTTCGTGGAAGGCTTATCTTGTGCTATTACTTTAAACTTAAACACATTACTCTGCACATCCCACAACACTCCCAGAGCTCGCTCTACCGATAACTCATCCAAGTCAAGGTTTACATTCGGGTTGGCTCTTTCCTCTTTTACTGCCTTAGACTAGACCTTTCGGCTATTTCTCAACCATTTTATAAGCCTAAAACCTCCTAACTTCGGCAAAGCAGTCAATTCAGAAACTAACGATATTGCTTGCTCTTCATTGCTGACTGATTTCAGAAGGTCGTCAACATAGAAATTCTGTAAACTGTCTGTACGCATTCTTTACTAAATTTATTTTTGTATAGTACTGCAGTCATTCCGAGGGTAAAGTTTGCACAGCTTGGCGAATCAGTTGCTCCAAAGATATGCCTTGTCATTTCCTCTATATGATCATGGACCCCGCATAACATCCCGTATCTGTTCAAAAATTGGATCATTCATGGCATCTGCCCTTCTTTCCATAAATTCAACAAACAATATAAAACTTGGCAAATCACCTCGCTCTCTTATTCTTTGTACTTCATCATGCCATTTTGTTTTATGTGCAACAGGCAATTTTCAACAACTCTCTTTAGGTTAGTCATGTTCATCTCTGACAAGGCACCCATCTCGGACAAAGTTTCATACATAACTCTGATGTTGTCTGAATAACTCTGTGGACCCTGTCTATCATGGTTTGCCAGGCTTGGCCCCTCGACTCAAGCATCAACACGGGCCTTTGTTATTATATGAGGCTGCCCATATCTCCTCTCCAAGATTGCTAAAGCTTTCTTGAGACCACCAGGAACCCCTTACAATCCCGTTCTTGAATATTTGGCTCCGCCTTCAACAAACTGGAAAAGTCTTGTCATTTTTTACTCTTCTGTCAGTCTCAGTTTACGTACCAACTTCTGAAACCTACTTTTAAACCTTAGATACTGACTGGGTTCACCAGAAAACTTTGGTATCTCCAATACAGGTAGATTGGCTCAAACTGACATCTGACTAAAGCACTCAACCATATTTTGCAGCACATTTTCATGAGTGTGATCCAATACATTTTGAGGGGGTAAAGAAGCTAATCTTTGGTGATTATGAGGTGTGGCATAACTCTCACCTGACTTAACTCTTGGCCCTACACATGCTTGAGTATTGTCCGCAGCGCTCATGTATAGAGATGGAAGGGGTGCCTTGACAAACGTCTCAGGATGAGTTGTACCTTGTGTGTAAATTGGATTCTGGGATAAATGGTCATTATGAATATTAATTGGCTGGTGGTAAGTGGATGAGGGAAACAAACTCAACAGTTGTGGCTGTTGGGTTTCCCTAATTTCTTTCTCCTCTGAAAACTCTCCCAAGTCTTGGTAGAATTAATCCCTGAGCTTACTTAACTTGACTTCATCCTTTGCATCAGCTATTTCATTTGCTTTTCTCTAATTCTACGTTCTTTGGCCCTTTGCAGCTGCCCCAACCTTTTCTCTGCTAAAAGACGCCCCTTTATTGCCCTTTCACGGTTGCTAGAGTGGAACTGCAGCCTGATGATCTAGATCTCTTTGAAACCCTAGCAGTAACACTGCAAGCATAATCCTGATTTTCCTTTACATCAGATGTGTTCCCCTTAATATCCACAGCATCTTTATTGGCTTGACTTTCTACAATTACCCTGGCATCATCTAGGGACCTTCTTATCCTGTTTATGTATTGTGCATGACTTGTACTTACTCTAGTAAAACTCTCTAACCCAGTTTCCCTCTCTTGGCTCTTTTCACTGAGTAGTGAAGCCGATTCATTATGCACCCTTAAAAATCTCTCCCAATGTTGGTGCAGACGATCCAATATCTCGAGTACCTCCTTATAGTTTTTATACGACTCTAACATACTCTCAACCTGTCTGTACAACTTTGAAAGCTCTCCCAGGTGGCCCCCCTTTGAGTGGCTAAGGGAAATGATCCTTTTAGACATAACTCCCTCATCCATTACGAACACTGGACTATCACCTTTTGCCTGTTTCTGTGGTGAAATATTGACAACTTAACGCCTTATAAAAATAGTGTATTACTCAATTAAAAAGTTCAAAGAATCTCGCCCATCTGAGATAGTGTGTTTCTTGCCTTTGTCTAGACGTGCTTAATGATCTTCTTGAATGACCTCAGCAATCGAAAAGAATGATTATTCCAATCTTCAGAGGCTCTAACCTACCATCGCCTAAATGAGATGGTAAACTCAGCTGTCGAAATAGCCTTCCTATGCTTTTCATAAGATGTAATTAATGGCTTTTCGATTGGTGAAAAAACCTTTCTAAAACTTTAAATATAAAATTAAATATAAAATATTAAATTGTTCGACTTAAATACTTTACAGAATGTAATTTTGGTAAATTATATGTCCATATATGGTAACAAATTTTTCATAATACATTTACTATATACCAAATCAAGTAATCCTACACTCTAACCCTAAATGGAAATCTACAAATAAAATTATCCAAACCAAAATAAGGTATGAAAAACCAGAAAAATGAACTTTAATGAAAAGGTTATGAAAGGGACACGGGACAATGGGTAGCCCCTTTGGTCAAACGTTGGCAAACATTTTTGTCGGCTTTCACGAGGAGTGAATTCTAAATGAAACAACTAAAAGATATCCGTTTACTTTCTCTATGTTGATGACACTTTTCCATCTTGAGAACAGGGTTGGATTATAAGAAATTTTCCAAAATCTTAACCAGTTACAAACAGTTACCCAAGACTGCAATTTGCAGTAGCAAAGGAAGGAAAAAGTTTGTTACCTTTTCTTGATGTTTTGGTGGGAAATACTGAGAGTATTTTGATAACAACAGTTTACCGAAAAGCACTTTTAGCTTCAGTACATTCACTGGTTAAAGAGGAAAATCAGCCTCATCAGAACAGTTGTTTATAAAGCTCTTTGTATTTTCAAAATCTACGTTTAATTTTGAACTGGGGAAAATAAAATCTTTTCTCCTTGAAAACGGGGATCCAGACGATGTATTTTTCAGGATTTTTGAAGAAAAGATCACTTGATTTTTCAGCTGACAAAACACTTCAGCTCAAAACTGTCTTGTCTATCTTAAACTTCCTTGGTTAGGCAATGTTTCAATCCGTATAGAAACACAGATTTGAGAAGAAGCTGTAGTGAAGTGTTTGCTTGCTGTCAGTCCCAGCATTTTTTTACGACTAGGAGGATCTTGCCATCTATTCATAAGGATGGTGAATCTACGAATCATAAGCTTAGTAGTGTATAAACGTCTGTACCGATGTGAACTTTTTTATACAGGTCGAATTTCTGACAAATTAGGTGACAGGATTAAACAATACTTTCCAGCCGGTGTACACCCAACATTATTTTCACCTACTTTCATTTACAAGAAAATCCAGAATGCGCGAAAGTGTACAAGGGCGAAAATATTTGGAAATTAGCATAGCTAGATCGTCTTTTTATCTAAGTATTTTGGAGTCTGTCTACATTGAAACAAGGGAAACAGAACTTCGTAGGTAGAAAGAGTTCCTTTTTTCACTTGAACTCTTGAGATAATGCTTTGTTTTTATTTTCTTTTTATCATTTTTCTTTACTGTTTATGGCTGGCTAGTTTCTATTCATGTTTCTTATAAACTGGTTGCCATATGTCTGTACTTGCCTTTCTGACCATTTGCGATCTGTAAAATGCCAAACTGAAAAAGCTTTCAAGTATTTTACCACAATGTCGCAAATTTTCAAGGCGATTTTTAAGTTTTGTGTCACAATGATACTGTTCAATAATTGAGGACTCTTCGTATACGACGAACTGCACAAATCTCCCATGAACAGAAAAAGAAGCATTTCTCCAGCTTGAATGGAGAGTCGTCTATTTATTCCGTTATTTACGGTACGTTAAGGGCAATAATCTGATTTGCGAGGGCAAAAGCAGAGAAAAGTCTAGAATCACAATCCAAAGGATCCCTTGTTAAAAACGTTCCCTGATTTCCACAAATAGGTGATGTACAAGGTTACAGAGTTGAAACCATGGATGAAAAGTTTATCACGTCTTATGTTTCAAGCTGAGCCCAGAAAAAGCTTACGACTCAAGATAAACATCTAAGATCTCGTTTATGAGATTATATCGCAACGAAAATACGTGTTCAAATGTTTGTAGGGATGTATAGAATTTCTTTTAGCATTCAATGTCTGCACCAAAGCTTTCTTTTACCCCTGTTGACAGATTGCTACAACATGCGTCATATATGTCCGACTATATTGTTTACGTGAATTTGAAGTATAATTAACTAATAAGCTTTGTTTTACAAGTATTTAACAACAAAAGAAGGTATTTCTTATTGTTCTTGAAATACTTGCTTAATTTCATTCTAACAGCTCCTTTTACGATCAAAAAAGACCTTTGCCTTCAGCGTCTAATAAAAATAGAAAAATGGAGTAATGCGTTTATTGGTTAATAATGACCTTTTTTCAATAAATTGCAAGAAATATGCCGTCCGCTTCATCTCTTGACGGAAAATATGAATCTCTGTTCTTTGAGCAAAACATATTGTGGTTGTCGTAAATGATCTCACAGCAGCGACTTTCACGCAACCTCTCTTTGAAGAAGCGGCAAAATGGGAGTAAAGTAGCGAACTAAATAATGTTTTGTGTGTTCTCGACTGAATAAGCCTTGATAAAAACCTTATGCCACCATTAAAGGTATAGTCTCGACTGCTATTCTTCCGTCTAAGCACCATTCCCTCCAGAGGTGGATCCTGGCTAATATCTGACCATAGCTGTGACGCTGGGTTCTGGAGATTTATGAGTGTGGTCTTAAGGTTTCGTCTTATCAATATAAAATTAGATAAAATTATTTATACATACTGTAAATGAAAACGAAAAAGACGACTGTTGTGTAATGATTTACATACAAAAATTACGACCTAACCTCAAGTCATATATAGTCATATCGTATCTAAATAACGATAAACAAGAATGTGCAATGGCTAACCTACTAACGAACTCTTCACATTGGTGTGATTTACTGATATCTTATGAATAACATACATATATCTTCTCATAATTGAAAACACTTAAAAATTTAAATAAATTAGAGTAAACAAAACGATAACAGAAAAAGTCGTGTTGCGTTTACCAGCAAAATTGTATTTAGACCAACTAAACTAGAGTCATATTGATAATTAATTCGTAAAATATCCAGAGGCCGGTTTCTGCTCCAATTTCATATTCGTTTATATTCACCACTTCTCTGTATGGTAAAAACTCAATTTACTCCAACTTTTAAGAAAATATTAAAGGCAGAACAGAGACAGGAGCATCAGGGGCGTCTGATAACTCACCTAGGCGTGCAACAAATATATGCTAATACTATGAACCTTGAATCCATTTCTTCAGGTTAAAATAATTTTATAAGGACATTTATTGTATTTTTCAACAGGCTTGAATTGTGACTCAGATTAAGCAATAATGTCATTCTCGTTCCCTTAAAAAGAAGCCTGAGAAAAGTCATATCAGTTTCATCAGCATGTTACTTTCATATCCTGGTATCTTTCCTTTATTTTCTCAGGAACAATCCCGTCGCCAATTCCATATCCACAGAAAGGAGCATGGGACTTCACAACAGGTAAAGTAGTCTTGTTTTCTTCTTTTTCAAAGATTTATTAGTGAACTTTAATTGAATCTGCAAGCAATTTTCCTTTTACCAGGAGGAAATTTTTGAGTTGTGGGAAAACCACTCTGCCATGCTAAGAAGCAGCTTGAAATATAGCCAGGTTTGTAATCCTGTTTTATAAAGAAGAAGAAATCCAAGCAACTACCTTTTTATGTTAACAGGCAATACTTTTGGTCTCAGGTATAGTCACCACCTCACCTTCTGTTCACACGCCAGTGGAAATAAGTATGAAGTGATTTCATCCCCACGACATGCGTGTCATTGCAGATATAAGTTAGTTCAGGTTGGTTGATATGTTTAGTAACATGTCTTGTATATTAGGATATTAATTGCGTACATGATCAGTGAGAACGGGAGTATAGAAAAGTGGTCGTTGTAGGAGGCTTAGAAAAATCAGTTTACTCTAAAAGTGAAAGTTCAGGAGAAACTAAATGACATGTCAGTGTTGAGCCCATTTATCTGAAGTAAAGAAATGTCTTTTTTACGTACTTTTCCCTAAAACGTGTTGCATGTTGTACTGACACGGTTTCTGCGATGGCACTCGTTGACCTGTCAAAGCACATGAATTGACTTTCTGCTTTATTGACCTTCTTAATGGCATCATTGGACTTGGTAGGGTTCTAACTTACCCACTAAAAGATTTTGAAAGAAAACAAGAATGTAAATGTAAGGATGTAAGTCCGTTCCGATTACGCAGCCATAGCGTCAGCTGAGAGACTGAATACATGGCCGATAAATCCCTTGCTTAAAGCAAAATCGCCAACATAGTTTTCTTGTAAAAATATTATTGACAACAAGTTATTGTACAGGTTAGTTCGTGATTTTCAAAATCGTCTATTGCAGCTAACACGTCATCTCGAGTACCTTAACGGTAGAGAATCGGATGCATCATAACAGAGGGTACTCAGAAAGATCAGACGTACGTACAAACCAAGTTTCCAAAGACTGAACTCGGTCTCTCTGTGCTTATTTATAAGTGCAAACACACTGACCCAGGATGAAATGAATTGTATAGAATAACAGCAAATCTCGTTTAAATTTGAAAAGTATCAAGTTATATAAACATACTCACAATACAAAAATACGATCCTTCTGTGTGCGATCAGGTCTAGGTGACTCCCTTTTTTACAACTGCACTTTGTCTGGCGAATTTAAAATATCAACTGTCGTTTGCTAGGAAATCAACAATACTTTCTGTGGTATAGCAAGGTCTTTCTAAGATCGTTTAACACTACTTCTATGTTTTCTCCGTTAACTTTACTCTTATTTCACCTCCGTGTAGGTTTGGCTGGCAAAGAATTAATTGATTTTGATCGCCAGTATCTTGCTAAACAATTAGAGAAAATGACCGTTGACTTCCAGTCCATGACCTACGTTCATAGCAAAACTGTTAAAGAAAAAAATGCCCTTGAACAAAGACTCCAGGAATCAGCTCGGGAGCTTGAATTACTCCAAAAGCATAATAGTGACCTCAAGTATGAGGTTAAGTTACTGGGAGAACAAGTGAAAGAGACAAAACGACAATCCTTTCAGGGACAGGAACCTGTTAATCGTTATATCCAAGAATTAATCCGAGAAAATATGGAGAGAAGTAACATGGTCATAGCATTGCAAGGCAAGCTTCTTGCCTCTGGGGACGAGTTGGAGCAGTCAAAGAAATCGTTAAGTGAACTCAGAACCAAAAATGATAATCTTATGCAACAAGTAAAAGAATTAGTAATTAATTATGATAGCGAGAGGAGACAATCAAAGAGACTGAATGATAAAGTTAGAAGCCAGAGTGATCAAATGAAACAGGTGGAGGAATATAAGAAAGAAAATTATGAATTGAAATTTAAATTAGCAGAGTTGACAACAGAAAAAGACGAAGCTGTTAATCAGTTAGAAGAATTTCGGAAAGTAACCGAAGCTCTTAATGCTAAGTATGATTTGTTAAAAGAAGAGAAGAACTTGGCAATGGAATACCAACAACACTTTCAGGGACAATATCTTTCACTTGAACAACAAGCATTGTTGTTTGAAGGTAAGCTGAGGGAAGCGAATAGTCAAATGAATAACTGGCGTCGAAAGTACGAGAGGACAAACGAAGAGCTTCAAACAACAAAGGAACAACGAGATAGTTTACTTAACGAAAGAGAGGCAGCTATCGAAGAAAGGGCAGCAGCCATCAAGGAAAGAGACGAGCTGCTGCGGCTTAAGGAAGAACTTCAGTCCTCTAAGACCGAAGCAATAAACAAGCAAATTGCAATCAATCGACAGTTAGAATCTCAATACAAAAGTCTGTTGGGAGAACTTGACGAAACTAAAGCAGAATTGCAAAAGACTAAAAATGAGATCTTCTTGCAACATCATCCAGATAGGGGATCTGTTGTGGGATGGTCAGATGGTACACACTCGGACTCTGATGTAATGGTAAGGTGTCAATTCTTTAATAACAATATAATATTCTTTGACCTTCACTCTCTCAATAGTCTTACTACTTGCGCTCTATTCTTTTAAGGCTTTTGCTGTGGTCATGGCAGGTCGGCGTTGTCAAGCGATGTTTCATGCAAGTAGTGAATGACATCAGTGCTAAGACTGACACCTTCAAACCTTGCACCCTTGCTTGTACTTGAGTAAGCACTTAATGTTATGAAGAGATTTGACGTATTTGCTCATTTGATATCATACTTTCTGTTTGAAGATAATGTGTAATCACCAATCTTCACTTCAGCAGAGTACGAAGTTAACGAAACAGAGAATCGATGGATAATCACAGTCAGATTGTAGAATATTGCCATAATTGTCTAATGAAAAGTAACTAAGTGCCATTTATGTTATCAGAAATAATGAATATCTAAGTTTAAATTTTCTTCCACAGCAAAGTACCAGTTGCTGGGACAGCGAAAAAGATTCTGATTCCGAGGATTTTCACAAAAAGGCAAGAGGACTGAGTTCAACTAGTCGCGATGAGTACAACAGGCATATTATCCATGCTTATCCATGGAGGAAAAGAACACGATTGGATGTTTTGAAAAGTGTATACAATAAACTCAACCAGACCATTGATGGAGAGAACCACCAGGAACCAAAGGCAATGACATTACCTATGAAAAGACACTCTGAGGGAGTTATCAAAGGCCTAATGTCACATGAGCAACTGGATTTTATCTTCACAAATTCACTTCAGGATACCAGTTCAATTTCGGAACTTACGTCTTTGTTGCCACTAGCTTCAATTAATCTTAATCCAGTAAATGGAAAAAATAACGATGATACTCATAGGAGAGTAAGTGTGCCATATGGAGAACCAGAATCCTTTCCCAACAAGGTAGAGGCTGCATCACAATGTCGTCCGTCTACAACGGAAAAGTCCAACACAGAAGCTGTCGTAACAAAAGAAGAAGTCTCACCCACAGAATCATCCGAAACTTCAAGCTCGCCGACTTTCTCGACGGTCCCTAATAGTAGTCGTCAGGAAAAGAGGGATAGTTTCGGCGAGGAGGGACAGCTTCCAGGGATCCGTAAGAAAATCGGAAAACCTTCTAGAGCAAATAATGGTGACAAGCAGCGCAGTAGTCAGAAACAAAAGTCAGATTTTGCTTCGTTTATTCCCATGGTGTCAGAGGTGGCTTTAGGTGTTGTTTTACAGAAAACAACCGTAGATGTACTCAATGCTTCAATTCCCAAAATAACGTCTCCTAAGTTGAGCAGAAAATATGAAAAACAAGATTCTGATTCGGCTGCAGTAATGTCGTCACCGTCCCTGATTTCATCTATACCAGCTTCAAGGTCAACGCCAGCCACACCTGTAGCCGTTGCGGAGGACACTGCTCAACCGTTCGCCGAAAAGCAAGCGGAAATATTTCCGCTAGATAGTAAGCAAAGGAACGAATCAGAGGATGCTTATATACACAAGTCTCCAAGCACTCCAATTTTACCACGCAACATGCAACTGAGTGACGATGATATTGCAAGAAAAAGTCCAAGAGTACCAAAAAAGGGTTTAAGTAGTCACAGTGTTAGTGCACCCAAACATAAGCAACTAACAGTTAAACCTAAATATTTTCCGAGACAGCGAAGTAATAGTTGGACTGTCACTGACAAGGCAGACGTGTAATGAGCTTGAAAGCTTCAGATTATATCCTTTTCTCAATAGCTTCAGACTATATTCTTGGCTCTCGATAGTATTCCCAGTGACAATGGAATCTCCTCAAAATTCACTTGTGGTTTTAGTTAAAGACATAATAAAGTTATAATTATAAACTAGGATGAATTGTTCAAAATGGAGCAAACGGGTGTTTTATTGTCCAAAGTATCTCTCTTCTTTCCTCGACGAATAAATTGCTGCAATGTTTAGATTTTCCTGAACACCTCATCGAATGACTCGTTTTTTCTTAGAGCGACAGTCAACCTGATGTATTATGTCTCTCAAGAGACAATTTAGAGGATGCAGATTTAATCAAAATATTAATCTTCTGTGTTATAAAAAGTGCGTTTTACTACATTGTATTGTAAATGATTCAGATATAAAGTTACAAATATTGTATTACCTTGCATTTTTCTCAGTTTACAGTTTATTTTCAACTTATTGTAGCTACAGTTGCCGTTTCGTATGTATTGGAATGAATTATACTCAACAGAAACAGTTTGTATTGTGGCAAATGACAAATATTTTATTCCATGTATATTCAAGAACAAAATTCGTGGTGCCAAGGTGAAGAACATACATTTATTTCTGTATTTTAGCCATCTTGTCATTTCAGCAATTAGTCTTTTGCCCTGACGCTAATAATAGAATGTAGCAGATTGGTAGGAAAGAAAGAACTTTCAAAAACAAAATAAAGTGTATTTATTTCTGTCCCGCTTTTTTCGAGAAACTAAATAGTTTCCTTTCGACACATACGATGGTAGTTTTGGAGAAAAGAATGTTATTTGCTGTTGTGTTGGGATTAGTTGCAGTCGAAGTATTGTAATGATACAGGTCGCATTGGGAGCAAAGTGATCGGAAAGAGAAGTGAACGCTGATCCTGTTCACAACGTATTGTCTCATCGGTTAAAGTCATTGACTGTGAAGCTACAAGAACTTCAATGACCTCTGTCAAGGAGGTTATGTTTTGGGCGGCGTTTGGTTTTTGGTTGGTCTGTTTGTTTGTTAGCAAAATATTTCAAAAAGTTATAGGCGGATTTTGTCGAAATTTTCAGGGTAGGTCAGAAATGGGCTGACTGAAAAACAATTAACTTTGGTGGTGATGCAGATCGCCGTCTGGATCCAGGAATTTTTCTAAGGATCCTTTTCTGTATGGAGATAGGGGCAATTTGGACAATTATGCTCATGACTTCATAAATAAAGTTCAAAATGTTTGGTAAAAATTGCAGCATAGGACCTTATCATTTTAGGCTATGATGGCATAATACGGAGACTGTCGCTGCGTTGCTGGAGGTCTGCGCTCCCCGAGTGCTTTTCATTGATCTTCTAGCCTGCGAAGTCACTATTCACGTCAAACAAAATGAAGAGGAAAAGATTTTGAAGTTTTAACGAGAAAACGTTTAGCTTTACGTATTAAGAAGCATCTTGGTTGTTAAGTAGAATGAAAGCTAGTAAGTGGATTAAGAGATGTTACAGTTATACTGCTTGTGATCAAGACTGCAGATACTCTATATATGCCATCGTCGCGTGGCGTTGCTCATCTGGTTGCAACCAAACAGTCATTTCTCCCCAGATTGCATTCAGATTAGACAGACAGCAGCAAAAATCAATATCATATTTTAATTGTCATTCGACGACGTCAAATTAATAATATTTGATGATTCTTCAGACTTAACTGGTATTGTAAGCACTCATATTCCTACTTAGTAGAAGAGCATAATCTACTTGGTCATTGATGACGTCTTTTATTTCGCTCATCCGCCTAAGATTTTCCGTGCTATCAGATAATATACAAACTCAGGGACATTTCTGCTTACAAGATTCTGATCAAGGCACTTTCCTCGGTTTTGAGGAGTTCTTCGTAATAGATACGGTCGATCTCAAGGATTCCGTAGGGTTCTTTGATAACAGAGGAATTTACGAAAAAAGAAAATCGAGTACATCGTGGAAAGTTTTGGCCACTACAGTCCCTGGCCAAAAGGGCGGAAGACATTAGTTTGCTAGACGACGATAGACCATTATATTTCTACAACCTGTGACATATGGCAAGGATACCTGTACCCTAATAGTCCAGACGGGAGAGGGGTTTGGCTATAAAATGACCAAATTATATGGATGAGCATTTTTGGTATAGTTTAGCGAGCTGATTACAAAAATCGATGTTATGCAACATATTCCTAAGGCCTTCAGCCTCGTTTAAATAGTGCACATTTTCAATCCAAAAATTATGTATTTTACTTCCAATCACATGACAGCTGTTTTTGGAGCACGTTTAATGGAAGATATTGAGCCCATTCTCTGATTCTCGGCAAATGTATCATTGTTTGTTAAAGATCTCCACACTTACAGTATGCTAAGAGAAGCCGTGTCATTTATTTTTTAAGTCTTATCTCATAATTGATCAATGCACCTGTAACAAAGGTTGGACCAAAAGCTTTCCATGCCAGCAACAATCAACTGCCACACTTACAACAAAATTATGAGAGGCATTGCCTTATTCTCCATGGCAGCATGGCATTAAGAGCAACAGATATACCGAAAGATTATCTTTATGGGCATACACGTCGAACTTATGTTTAATTAGGGCTTGAATACATGAGAGTTTTCAACCTTGAGGTTAAATTTCACTTCAGCTCCCCAGTAATACCTTTGTTGATTTCAGTTTTCAATTACATAGAAATATCAACCCCAGTGGTTGAAATCTCATCCCGCATTGACAAAGTCTGTAAAGATTAAGAAGAGAGGAAAGGATCGAAAAATCAAAATGTAAAAGAATATTTTAGGTGTGCTAGTATCTCAATCTTCAAGTCACAATCAAAGGAATTGATAACAACAACTGGTTGGACTACCCATTGTCAGCAGTCTCTCTCCTTTTGAGTATGGCAGATGGTGCAATTCACAAGACAGTAAAGGGCAAGCTATTTGATGTTCCAATCGATGGCCTGGATGTTTTGGAATTCATCAATTTATCAGATGAAGAATCCGTACGTACTTTCCCGAAATTGCTGTTGCCTTAAGGAGCTTTTGCTGCAAAGTAGAAACAATAAGACAGCTTTCTTCCAAGATTTTATCGTCCATTGCACGAGGTACAAAGATGTGTAAATTGCTTGCGATACCTGTGCTCAGAACAGCATTAAAGATAGAGAGAGAAAAAATCCATGGTGAAGACAAAACTTACGTTCTATTCAGTCCAGATATGAAGATCTCTTTGGACTTTTCTGCAAAATGGCGAGAATTCCTTTCAACCTTATCGAGAAATCAATTATAGAAAGTAAAAGAGATCTGCAAAAAGGATTAACTTCGTCTCAGCCAAGGCCCACTGCAGCAAAATAACATTTCATGACATGACCATTATCAAAAAACTCCAAAGCGATTATGAGGAAGCAGATACGAACCTCGTAGCACTTGTGAAAATAGCAAATTTGCCTCGTGATAAATCAGTCATTATTACTTTTCCGTCTGGTGATATTAATATCCTGGTACTTTTTATCACTTATCAGTTTGATGGTATCACAGTATTAATCGATAATAGCACAGGGAAAGAAATATTTATGATATCTCATCAATCATATGATACATTACAACAGATGTATAATGGGCTTGAAAAAATTTCGCAAATTTTTCAAATTATAATTAAGAGTCCACTTTGGTCCGGTACCGCTATCAAATTGCCACTGGAACCGGGTAGTGAAATTATTGGGGGGATGAAACCCCTTGGTACCTTACGAAATAACTATATACTAATCAAACAAGGTCAAGGAACGGACTCACCAAATCCTTCGTGAGCAACGCTTTGACTATACAGAAAAGTTAGAAGCACTCTAAGAGTGCAAACCTCTGCAAGTACAGTATTATTATTCAATTAGCAGGGGTTTTCCCTTGTTAATATGGTAACTGGATTATCTCTCACTAGCAAAATGAAAGTTTCAATACCGAAAACGCAATCCAGAATCAAGGATTTCATTCGAATCATTCCCAATATTTAAAGGGACGTTACTTGGATTAAGACTGATTGTCTGACTTTCTTTTGAAAGGATCCGTCCAGTAGAGTTTTCCTTCCAGTAATCTTGCTGACAGACAGGCACACAAGCAAACAGATAGTAAACCACCAAAAATTAATCGTCCTTATGTCAGCCCATTTCTGAGCTATCTTGAAAATTTCGTTATTTTGCTAACAAATAAACAAACAAACTAATAAACCAACCGACCAACAATCCAAGCAACCAACCAATAAACAAACTCCAATGAAAACATTACCTCCATGGCGGTGGTAATAATTTTCAAGGACGAGATGGAGTTGTTGTCTTAATCAAATCCTTGTTCGAATGGATTACAGAATGCAGTATGCAAGTTGAAAGACTAAATCAATAAATTAAGGAATGAATGGTTAAGTAATGTTTATCCTGGAGTAAACATTCTAACCCCACGTAACGAACTAATAAACTATAACGACGGCAAAGCTAAGTACATAGTCAATAAGTTTCAAAATTTACAACTAAGAAACTTGTCTCGCTACACTCCCCTCATTTGCGCCTCTGTGTGTAAGGGGAAGAGGGTTTCTGGAAAACAACGAAACAACATCTTGAGTTTGGAGCTACATTTGCAGCCCTGGGGACGAAGCAGTCAAGATATGATTTTGATGTTGGAAAGATTTGCTTGTTGCTTGTACGGTTACTCAAGACTGCAGTTAGTAAATGAGGTAAGACGAAAACATTTCTGGAAGAGATACCAGGAAGACCGACTTCTCTTTGATGCCACCTTGCCAAAGAAGCCTATTGTTACATTGTAAAATATATGATATTTAGTGATTCATCTGTTGTTTGTAGAAATGTATATGTACCAGTAAATCCACTAATAAAATTGATTACCGAGATTTCAGAACTTTAGTTGTTCTTCATTAAGTCCCTCTATCACAATAATTGTGATGTGTGGCATTTCTCTAGGATATATAGGTTTAATTTACTATGCAAATCCCTTTTTTAATTTAACTGTGGCAGGTTCCATTTCTTATCTTGGTGTGTCCAATTTATTTGTAAAAACTAAAATAATCAGGGTTTTATTTTGACTCTTTGCTCAATCTTGGCTCCTTAATTTAATGCCATTTATATAAGCAATTTAATTATTATCAGATTATTTTTTACTACATTAATCAAACTTTTAAAATTAAGTTGTATATAGTTGATACTCTACTGATACTCTATGGGTGACATCAGTAAAATGTCCTTTGAAAGTGTCTTGTGTAACATATTCTCTCAACCAAGAATCTTTTAGCTTATGTAAATAAATGTTGCATAGTAGGTATAAGACTAGCAAAAAGCTAGTAACATGTTTATTTATATTTCCCTTGAATCAATATCTTGTCCATGGTGACACTGAAACCATTTTCATCCATGTCAAGCAACAGACCTTCTAGCAATTCTATGTTGTCTTCAGTATTATTTCCAAAGTTCTCTTTAATTGTCATCAGAAAGAATGTGACTTTTTTCTATTTGTCTTCATTTGGCTTTTCAAACGTTATTCCTTAGCTTGCTTGCCTAGAAGCAAGCTAATGTCACCCACGAGGGTAAGAGCTTAAATGTAGATATCGCTAAACCCAGCAATTGCATTGTTAGTTAAATGTCCAATGCAGATTATGGTGGACTAAATTTTTTGATGCAGTATATGGGGCTTAATGAGTGTCCGACAACCTGTGAGGCAATGATACTTGTAAACAATTTTAATGATTTTGAATCAAATACAAATATGCTAATCCAACGTGCATTTTAGCAATAAAAATTCCAAATAGGGTGGAAATATATCTACAGTTTACCTGAGAGTCTCACAGTCGTTATCAGGAAGAGTCATGTCTATTTGAAAATAATTACGTTTTGGAACTAGTTGGTGTTTAAAAAAGTGCTAAACTTTGTCCTTGTCCCATCATGCTATGCGTGTGTCTTTTTGACTAGCTGAAATGCATACAATGTTTGCTTTCTTTTCAACTCTCATGGTCACATGCTTCATGGGTATCCAAATTGTCTTCAACTCCAGACTTCATACTGCACTTATAATCGTTGGAGAGAGCAAAAGTATAGTCAAGGAAATACCTACAATTCCCTCAACTGGAAAAAATTTCTATGGGATTCAAATTTCACTTGTCTTATATAGGCAGGTATACATCAAAAATAGTCCATCAACTATTACTGAAAGTAAGGTAGCAAAGAAATACGATCCCCTTCTGACAATATAAATCACTGCCCTAAATTACTGAAGTGGAGATAATTGACATACCCACAGAACGTCCCATTTTTTAGCGCATTATAATGCATAGCACTGCATTTTAGCATTTAGTTCATAAAATATTAATACAAATGTACACTTTTGTTTAAAGAATCTAAAGTAATGTTATGCACATACTTTTATGAACTATTACAGTGAGAGGGAATCCCCAATGTTTTGTTTGCATTACTCAAGCATCAAGACGCATACCGATCTATTGTTTTAATATTGCATCGCCAAAGGCTCACCCCACATCAGTATTAATAACGCCAAATTTCATACAGGAAACTCGCATCATCATATTCTTATTCAGAGAGATGCTGCTAAAATTCTAAAGGCAATACTACAATTTAAAAATGAAACAGCATTTTCAAGTTAATAGAAGTTGTTGATATTTACAATAATCTGTGTAGTAGAGATATAAACAGTATGAAACTCATTTAAAATTTTTTTCGAAGCACCCATATAGTGGATATCTCTAAGTTGATTTATGTAGAGACCAAATGAAACGTAAATCACTGTTTACCCAAATTGGTGCATATTTTTGGTAAATGCAAGTCCTGATATTAGTGTGTTATGATTAATCGTGTATAAACTGAGTTTGGATAAAGCACAAATCAAAGTCGTGCATAAATTGTAGACTGCAGAGAAGTGATTCCAGATGTCATTTATGTTAAATGAAATGACGATCCTAATTTAACTGTTCAAGATCCTGGGAGTATATAAGAAAATATTAGTTAAATGGGATAAAAAGTATCCAGCATGTTGCAACTTCAAACAGCAAAATAGTAGTTTCCCTTTTTGGCATATGATATGATAACAAGCAGCACCAAAAGGGGTGCTTGGTGGCTTTACTACCCCACTTTTTTGCAAATAAAGATTTCTGTTTATCATTAATAATCTGTTTTCCAATGGACATTGTTAGATACCCAAGCCTCGCTGGTAGCAATGAATCATAGTCTCGCTAGCAAAAGTGGTCATTAAATCATAGCTAAATCATGATGCATTTGAATGAGTTTTGCAAAAGTCATCTTTTGTATTTAAGTAGTGCTATCAACTGGAGCCTTTTATCCAGCATTTTAGTTGACTAAAGGATTTTAAAACAATCATTTCCTGAACATCAGCGACAGTTAAATCTTACCTTGCTGATCAAAAGTCTGGATTGTAAAGTGTTTTATATTTTGGCACTAATCTAAATTAAGTAAACAAGAGACCACGGATTTCTACTTAATCACTGTCGTTGTTCTGGTGTAAGAGAGAAATTATAGACTTGTATTTCTATGGTGTAAAATCACCATAGACTGTCTGTGGATATCAGAGCAACAACGCAGATTGACCACAAGCCTCGTTCTCGAGTAAATGAGGTAACGTTATTTAGCAGAGAGAAATCCTATACCGACAATAAAGTCAAGTCCTCTTAAATCAAGTCCTGTCATATCTATCAAGGTAAATAGGAAACACCTATGGTGCCGATCTAGGTTGCTCAGTGGTTGTAAGTTCCACACAGGGAGCCCTTACTTTCCCTTTCGGAAGGGACGATTTTGGCGTCTGATTTCGACAGTGAAATCTTCGAGGGAGAGTCAATTGAGTTGTACAAGTATATCGTACATGAACACCTCACCTACAGGGAAATGAACATACAGTTTGGTGGGAGACAGGTTGTTGTCACTGGAGCAGGCAAAGGTATGATACACTGTGTAAAGTTTTTTAACATGAAATAAAAGTAAGAGATGTCTTTTGATATGAAATAACAGTAAATTAGGCAAATACATTGCTAAGATTTACGGACTTAAAACTCTATCCCCAAAAGGTCTTATGCCACAAATGTACTTATTTAATTAGAACAGGGTTAAAAAAGAACGATAAAACATTAGTAGCAATTTGTGATCAAATTGAACTGCAATATAATGGTGATTTAAGCAAGATGTACAAGCGCAATTAGGTCTAATATTTGATATTTACTACTGGCATCTACATTCATTTTTACTGCTGATGTTTTCAAGAGCTAAAACACAGCAGTTTTTCCTCAGTTTACAGGAAATCAAGCACCAACTGCAATCAAGTCACTTTTTATTGGATCCTGACAATAAATATTTTGTTCATGGAGGGTTACATTTACAGTTCAGTCTGGAAGCATAACATTGGCTTGATTGACCACTCATATATAATATGGTTATTGACTCTCTTGCATTTTCTGCCTTGAAGTACCAACATTGAGTAGTATTGTTTTCTTGTTAATACACCCATTAAAAATTTTCCAATGACATCTAAGCAGACTTAGTATGAAACTTGAGAGTGTAGCCAGGGGCAGATCCAGCACAAAATCTGAGCTGACCAATTGTTTTGAAGACATAACGTGGTGTAAAGAGGGAATCAAAATCAGGACCATGCCCATTTACAAATATATATTAAATTACTTTTATCTAGTAACCCAAGCATGTGTCTGTTACTGTATAAATGTGCTCAATTTGCAAGATTCAGTTAACAAGTTTCATGTTACTCTGACTATTTAAGCTGTAAGTATGATGTTAAGATAGATCCTATACTAGACTATTACGTATTCAATAACAGGCAGCGACTTAAATGTGGGGGCTTTCTCTACAGTAATTAATTAGGATCTCTACTATTGGCTAAGGAACAGTGAATGTGGCACAACATTTTGGACAAATTTTTAAAGCAAAGCCATGCACATGACAGTCCAGCCCTAGGACCTGACCTTGAATTATTTTTGCAGCTGACATCAACTTTCCGTAAATCAAATCTGTTTAAGTTCTGTTTTGCATCGATATTGGAAATTCTAACAGTATTTTCTAGTCAAAAGCCTCCACACTAGCATTGTTTTGTTTGTCACGTTCTGTTTAAACAAATTCAAATTCCCTAGAATGTTGTTTTGCTTATCTTGGCAACTTGCCAAGGGACTGTGACATCAAGGTTTAAGGTAAGGGTGTCCCTTATCACCCATTCTTTTCAACATTTATATTTAAAAGATATGGCAGGAAGTAGAAGAGCAGGCAGCAACAAATGGAATAGTCTTCAGAGGAATAAAAGTATGGGGAAAGAGACTCTGTAAACCAATGTATGTGGATGATGTGGTTCCAATCTCTCACAGCAAGGATTCATTAGAGAAAATGTTGGAACTGGATGGAAGTGTTAGTTGTCATATGGTCTAGCCATAACTATGAAGAAATCGAAAACAATGAATTGGTCAATACACCAGGACAACTTAACCTCACACTGAATGGGCAGCATGTGGGAGAGGTCAACTCCTTTGAATATCTAGGATCAAAAGTCTCTGGGTAAGCAACAACCCCAGAGGAGGTAAAGAGAAGGCTTGGTTTTGGCCTACAAAAACTTCAACGTTGGAAAGGCACTAATAAGAACACTAGACTCCTAGTGATAATTTCATTCATTTTCCCAGTTGCCACGTATGGTTGCAAGGCTATCACGTTCAAAAATATTTCCCTGGGGGGATGCAATTAATCGCTCCCAAAGGAAATCATGGGTGCGTGCTTGCGTGCTCACATGCTATCGCATGCCCCCCCCACTGAAACCCCTGGGTTGTGAAAGTTGGACTTTAAAAAGAGAAGATATTTGGAAAATTGAAAGTTTTGAAAATGCCTGTTATAGGAGAGTCTTAAGAGTCACTTGGCTGGAAAGGAGGACACATGAGTCTA
This sequence comes from Chironex yamaguchii, assembly GCA_024741275.1. NCBI lineage: Eukaryota > Metazoa > Cnidaria > Cubozoa > Chirodropida > Chirodropidae > Chironex > Chironex yamaguchii. The sequence continues at coordinate 1,369 of JANTCA010012858.1, read as the reverse complement.
TGCCAACCAGCAAGAGCCTCTTGGTACAGTATGTAAAGCAAGCCAAACTGAGATACTTTCGTCATGTAAAAAGAGCAATGGAGGACATTGGGAAGTCAGTCTAGAAGGCACAATGCTAAGTCGGAGAGGAAGACATCATCAGAGATGGCAGGACTGCATCGGAGAAGATCTGGGAATGTAAGTGACATGTTATGTATGAGGAGCGGCACCATTGTTTCAAGTTACATGCCCAAAGAGACTTCTTGATGATTATTTACATCGCTTTGTTAGTGTGACTTATTTTATTGTTTTTTATCTTATTTGGTTGTATTTAATTACTTTCATTTAATGGTTGTGGCACTAAGTACTTGTCTTTTTATTGGATGTATTTAAAAAAAATTAAACCTGACAAACAGTCTCAGATTGCACAATAATTTGAGTGTACTCTTGCCTCCCAATTAGACTGGGAGTTTGCAGTATGCAGTAAAGTGAGCAGGTAATTGTTAAAAGAATAGATGGAGAGCTTGGCAGTTTAGAACTGTTCTAATAGTATGAGAGTTTTCTAAACCTAATATGAATAGAAAGGAGTGAAATTCTTTTTTCAATTTTAGCAGACAGGCTGGGCCCATTGGCATTGATGACCATTCTAAAACTGTACAAAAACATGTGATAACAGTGAGGAGATCATGTAATGGCATGTTGAATCAACAGTCATTTGTTTACTGTAGAAAAATTCTCAAATCTGGTAACTGACACCAAGGATGTTGGCAAACATTTCAGGAAGTTAATAAGCCAGGATCCCCATCTATTTGGAAGGTGAGAGTAGGCTGTTAAATCTGAATGTTGTGGCTTAAGTTACCCTTTAGCTTCTTGTTCTATAGCTATTTTAGCAATACTATTAAAATTTATAAACACTCAATAGGTCTGGTCACAGATAATTGCTTAAATTGTACAAACTTGTGAAGGAAACTATTGAGAGATGGAGCTGCTCATGGTGAGATTCCAACTCCTTGATTAAAAATGTTATGTGTTTTAAACAATATTTTTCTTTTTCACGTGTGATTGCTTCTTTCATGTGTGTATTTTTTCTCATGTTTTAGGAATTGGAAGGGGAGTTTGTAAGTTGTTAGCAAGTTGTGGAGCACAGGTCATTGCAGTTAGCAGAACACAAGCTGACTTAGACAGTCTTAAAAAAGAGGTGAATTTTTTTTAAATTTTGTTTGCAAGTGAAAAGAAAAAGTAAAAGATATTGATTATTATGGCATATATTTGTGTTGTGGTAGTAGTTGCTTGGGAGTTGTTGTTCAGAAGGGTGAATGTCAGGGGGTATGTTATCCAGGAGGGGGTTTGGGCCCAGTCTTCTTCGAGTTGCATCCACGAAATGGGTATG